>CAWUFW010019877.1:0-170570 GCA_963921515.1 Calotriton arnoldi
TGGCCATATAACACAATCAGGCACATATCCCATCTTCAGTTGGACATACCAGTCGAGCTTCAATAAAACTGCCCAGACACATTGGTGCTCCCAATCTTGTCAGTTATGTTTGATGGCGAGTTTCTGTTGGACAGACTTCAAATCTCATGAATCGTTAAGAGAACTTTGGGTCACTGAATGTGACTGAAATCCTAATAGGATTGGACCAGAGAAGTGATTGGTCCAAGTCAATGGGCTGCAGTACAAATAGCAAGAACCTCTCAAGTGGCCAGGATAAGGTTAAGAATAATGTATCCCTTCTTATACATTGTACTTTTGACAAGGTGGGAGAGGCCATAGTATCTAAATAGTTGTACTGCCTCCTCTGCAGGATCAGCCAGATCATCCAGCTGGAGGCTAAAGTCTCTAACGATAACTGAATATTTCAAGACCACAGTCAGCTGTCCAATGACTCAGGATAGTGTGCGTCTCATTGGGGTAACCTTGAGCGAATCAGGAAATCTTTCAGCTATTACCACAACTTTTCCACTACACCCAGCAACCTTATTTCAGTTGAGGATTTCCTCTCCCTCTGGAATAGCAATATCTAGGTGAGGGTTAGAGTCACTGTGTAGCATCATAAGCAACAATATGTCCCATTTTTGGCTGGTGTTGGCTTTAGAATCCTCCTAACAGTGTGCAAGAAGTGAGCATATGTGGATTGAATGCATGTAAGGAGGTAGTAAATTTGGGGCATGCAGAGGGATGACTAGAGAGGGCAAGAAACACTTTATGGAGTGCTACACTAAGGCCATACTATCTGCCCTTAAGCTCCTCCAAATGGAAGCTCATTGTGGTGTCTTTCGTTCCCTCAAGGCCAGTGATGCAATAAACAGAATGTTGTGGTATGAACTGGTCAGGTTTTCCAACAAGTCAGTTAGAGGCTGTGAATAGTGCATCTGGAGAAATAAACTGTGGCTCTTATAAAAGCAATTACCAGCCTCATTTGCTGCCATTTAGTTCCTTGGATTTCACATTTGGTGATAAGGAGGATGAAATGCATGTGTTTATGTGAAGATGCCTCAGCACGCTGTTGGAACATCTAGAAATATTTTTAGCTGTGTTGGAATGTTTTTTTTTTTTGAGCCCTTGGTTTGTTGCAGGCTCTCTTGTCGTGTGGTGCTATCGAGAAGGAAAGCAAATACAGTAATTGTGGAGGCTCTGGTTATGTCTCGGAGAGCAGTGGAAATAGACTTGGTTAGAGTCCCTGATTACATTATCTGGGAGGAGTGGATATAGATGTGAGACTTCCTGCAGTGGAGAGCAATTCATTTGGAGAGGCCGTACGAGTCTTTCAGGAAGTGTTTGATGTGGATTCGAGTTCTCCATGGGCAGAACCCTCAGGCGGTGTGGTGTTCTGTTTTAGTAGATAGCTGTCAAATGTGCAGGAGAGGTGCTCCTCCCAGTTTTTATAATAACAGAAGAAGGATTACTGCAGGATTTTGAGGTATTTCCTGTATATTAGTTTTTGTTTCTGTACAACTACTTATGCTACTTATCTGTCTTGGTCCTGTAAACTGACATGATTTAAATGGAAGTGTGATGACCTTGAGCCTACTTAAGTGGAGTTAAGTACTCTACTTTTTATTGGTGATAGGTACACCTTCTCTGTGAACTCTGAAATTAACATTTTGTTTAAGGTTGATGTGCACACCTTTGTGCTCACAGTTTGATGTAATTTCACTCTGTCTACAATTTGTGTATTAACCAGAAATTGTTTTTGGGTTTAGTTATAACATTGTTAAGTTTGAACTTGTGGTTAGATATGAGTTGAGTCATCAGGGACAGGTGTTTTCACAATCTGGAGGAGAACATGCTGTTATGTACCCCAAACTAGGCCTAAGTAGCAAACAACCTTTCACCTACATGTGTCCTACCTTGCTCTGCATAACGGTTCTAGCACTGACCTTTTACCCAGTTATATGCTGAATAAATGTCGATTGGTTTCCTTGAAACTAGCCTCATTTATTATGCATGAGGATTCTTAGAAACGTCCCCTGCACATGATGTACATAACAGGTTTAACATACTTTGTATAAAAGACATGGTCATCTTCATCCTAGGGCGAAAGAACTACTTTGCATAATTGCAGGTATTGATTTAGGCTCATTTACATAATCACACTCACAACATATCGATTGTGGTGGGAACCCAGAGGCTATCTTTATGGTATAAAGAACCATACCTTCACTAGATAGACAGAGGAGATGCTTCCACGCTGACACAAGACGCTGAGGCCCCGGTCTGCAGAAGCTCCAACATGCAGCGGTCTGACTTCCCTTGCGGGATGTCTAACTCAAGACCAAGACTAGTTCCTTCATTCTCTCCCATCAGGTAAAGGGGTTGGCTCTTTCTTAGGGGGTTCTGGGCTTTACACCCACATACATGCTAGGTACATTTAGGTACACTTAGATAGGGACCGCATAGGAGGAGTATGTTTGTTTACAGTCATGATTATATGCCTGGATATATTTACTGTTTTAGCACCATGGTGGAATTCTACTTTCTATTTACTCTGTTGGTGCTTGTAATCTCTTACGTTAGCTCCTGTCTATTGATTGTTGCAACACATATGTTTTATACTCAAATGACGCTGGTTCAATAAATGCTTATTGAAAACGTCCCAAAGTTTATTCTGTGTATCTCTCTGAGACTAATTGAGCACGAGTGACTGAGCGAAAAGTACTGTACTGTTTCAAAAATCCCTGAAGGATCAAGGGTTGTCATGTTTGATGGTTGCCAGAAACTATTTGCTCCATGGTAAGCTTAGCGGGCTTATAGTGGCACTGTGAGCTAGTTGGTCTAAAGGCTGACATATCCTGCGGGGGTGTTCAGAATCAGTCTAGACACCAATCCCTTAGTTTATGTTGTCTAAATGCACAGATCCTATGTATTTGTAGTAACTACACGACAATGTAGAATATTACACCTCCTCTGTTTTTTATGAGTATTCCGGGAAAACCTCCATTGAGGTGGGCCAAATGGAAGAAGGTATTTGAGTATTATGCTAAAGTGTTGGTCCAAATATGGGCATTGGAAGGAAGGTGACTTTATTTATGCATAGGTTAGATGTATAGGGTCAGAAGATTCTTGATAATCTATCAGAGTTGAATAGGGATACTAGTAGAGGCCTAAATAAATATGACATCTGTGTTAAAAAGTTGGATTTGTATTGTTTACCAAAAATCTCAACAATATTGGAAACATATCATTTTGGTAAGCGCAAGCCAGAGAAAATGAGTTATTTGAAGACTATGTCACTGCACTATGGAAGGTAACTGGGACATGTAGATTTGGTCCTCTCATAGATGAGAGGATCAGAGATCAATTTTTCACAATGCTGCAGTTCTGAGAAGGTTCAAGAAGAACTATGGCTGAAGGATGAACCTGAATCAAATGAGGTAATGAAAGTAGCAAAAAGGATTGAACACATGATGAAATTTGACTCTGAGCTAAAGCAGCGTGAGTCTAGAGAATTAGAAATGGGTATGTCATGGCTGTGAGGAAGATAAAGAAAGAGAGAGTGAATTATAAATGGAAACCTTTTAAGGGTCACTGTTTCAGATGTGGCCTGGTCAGCAACATGAACAACAACAAAGACTGTCCTGCTGTAAGCTCAACCTGTAATAGGAATGGGAAAAGGGCCATTTTGCTAATTGCTGCATGAGTGTGGCTTTTGGAAAAAAGAAAAAGACTTGGAGTAAATACACGATGAGGTTTATGATTAAATTATTCTCTCTGTAGCTGGGAGGAGTGGCGGTAATCCTGATAGTTGGGTCAGGTTTAGCTGAAAACATTTTTTGATGATGTTTGATTCTTGTTCGAAACTTACTTTAATGTCAAAGGGACTTTATGAAACGTTTTTTGAAGGACATGTGAATCTTGAGTCTACTGACATTAAACCTGGAGGATATGAGGACAAACCTATAGGAATGTTGGGTTATTTTTACACCAAGATTGCATTTCCATCAAAAGAAATTGAGGGAAAGATCTATGTGGCATTAAAAGGTGATGAGTTTTTAAGCTGTGCACATCAAAAAGATGTAGGTGTCACTCTTGATCCCAATGCCCTTCCGCAGGTACAAGGTGAACAAATAGCCAACACCTAAGTAGACAATGTGACCACGTATCCCGATGTGCTTAAAGACCAATTTTGTTGTTTGAAAAACTATGTTCACAAAATCAAACTGAAAAAAGGTACCAAACCTAGTTCAGCCAAGGTGAGCAGATTGCCAATAGCAGTAAGAGAAGAAGTTCACAGGGAGATGGAAACTTTATGCAATATAGGAGTAATCCCTCCTGTATAAGCTATGGAGTTTTGGACTCCTATTGTGGTGTCTACAAAAGCCAATGGAGATTTTCGATTGTGTATTGATTTACATGCCCTAAACAAAGAGGTGGTGGTGGATATGTTTCTGTTGCCTAACATAACAGCGATATTGACCACTCTGGAAAGTGCTAAATTAATTGCAATGCTTGATCTTGTGCCAGCATACCATGAGATCAAATTACACTCAGATTCTCAGGATTTAACAGCATTCATATAGGCGCCCATAGGAGCTTTTAAGTTTCTGAGGATGCCATTTGGATTGGTAACTGCTGCATCAGCCTTTCAGAAAGTACTGAACAATCTTTTGAAGGGTATTCCAGGTGTAATTTATTTTATCAAGATGATGTTTTGATTTTATGGGAGGAACTGGAAGGAACATAATACAAGAGTTGGGAGAGTTTTGAAAAGTTTCAAATACAATGGATTGACTTTACATTAAAAAAATATTTGTTTTGGTAAAAGTGAGATATCATATCTAAGGCATGAAATTAGTGCACAAGGGGTTTACCCAAAGAAAGAACTGGTGGAGGACTTACACAAATTGGAAGCTCTTTCAAATAAAGAAAAGGCTCCTTCATTTCTGAGCATGATAGATTGTTATGCTTCATTTGCAGATAATTTGGAGGTAAAGATGTAGTCTATCAGAGAGTTAACTAAGAAATTAAGTACATTTTGTTAGTCAAAGAATGTGATGAAAATCCAATTTGATAAAGGAAAATTTCCAAAATGCCCCAAGTTTGCAAACATTCACACCAGAATAAGAATGGGTGTTGATCACTGATGCTAATATGAAAGAATTAGGAGCTGTGTTGTTTCGAATAGAGAATGGTGAAGAAAGAACTATAGCCTTCAAGTCTAGATGTTTAAAGGGTGCTGAATTAAATTATTCAGTGATTGAGAGAGAAGAGTTAGCTGTCAGATGGCCTATTGGACAGTTTAAGTTTTTCTTGTGGGGAAGGACATTTGCTGTTGCAGATCACAAGCTTTTTGTGGAAATTATTTTCTTCAAAAGGTTTAGAAAATGTTTCAGCAAGAACACAAAAGTAGGTAATCTCACTTCTAGAATTCACTTTCAATGTACATTACTTACCTGGATATGACAGTAAGACAGCAGACTGTCTTTCATGGTTGGTGTCCTTAAATTCAGAAGTGCATCAGAATGAGCTTGATATAGATGAAAGGTGGGTTAGTGTATGTGTGATTATTGATGGAGCAATTAAAGAAAAGGAGTGGGTTACTGAAGTAAAAATGTATGTTGTTCCAAATGGCTTGATTAGTTGGCTACAGACAAAAGGAGCAGATGAGGGCAAGTTTTTGGAAGCTTGGAAGCCTTAGAAGTTGAAATGTATTGTCTGAGAAAGGTCGTTTACTGTTTCTTGGATCTAGCCCTATGGTTCAATTTAATTTACGCTTGGGAAAAATCAGTTTGAGACATTTGGGTCAACTTTGAGTTGTAAAAAGTAAAGAAAGAATTAGATCAAATTGCTGTTGTCCAGGTCTGGCTCTGTGGGTTGAGAGGTTGATCAGGGGGTGTCCAGAATAAGTGAATAGTGATAAAGTCTTAAAACCAAGGGTGGCACCTATGATTATAGGCAAAAAATCAACTTTACTATGGCAGGATATTGCTTTGGATCTGGTGGGATCTCTCAAAGGGATGACGGAAACCCCTTATTTATTTGTTTTCAGTTAATTTATACTCCAAATGGCCAGTAGTACAGGCTATAAATGATATCACTACAATAGGTGTTGAGCATGAAGGTCTCACTGACTGATAATGGTTGTTTAATTTTGTTCACATGTTATGTAGGTGTTTCCGAAGGTGTGTGGTGATAAACACAAAAAATCCTCGGTTTATCATCTTCAATCTAATGGAGTTGTAGAGAGGTTTAACAAAACTATCAAAGAAGACATACAACTAGCAAAGCAAAAGGTTTTTGTTGGAAAAGGTGTTGCATGATAGACTGGTTTCATATGTTTAGATTCCCATCAACCTATGAGTAACTCCCCTTTAGAATTGTTTAAGGGAAGGATTCCGAACAGTAAATGGTTTCCTTCTTGGATGAGTTGGAGAAAAGGGTGGTGTGATCTGTCTGATGCATCTTGGAAGAAAATATAGCAGGAAAAAGATGAAAATAGGAAGAAGAGTCTTGATGAAAGGAAAGGGGTGTGTGAAAAAAAGTGAAAATAGGTGACTGGGTCAAAGTGTGTACACCAACAGGCACAATGCCTTTTTTAAATTCTCTGCTACTCAAAAGTAGTCAGGCTTTTTAAGAATGTAGTAAAAACATTTGATGGGGAATATGGAACTTACATTGTGTTATATAATCAAGAAAGTCTGATGTGAATACCAAGAGAAATTCTTTGATCAGTAAAGGTGTTACACTTACACTTGCTAATTTTTAGAGTCATTCATGGTACTATTTACAGCATTCACCCAGAGGGAAAAGATTGCCAGAATATCTAAAAGACTTTATGTAATTGTATTCTCAGTTCTGTAATAATAGCACATTTAGGGGCCCATTAGGATGTCGGGCGGTAGCACCACCGCCGTGCTGTCGGATGTAAAAACCACCAGTTACCGTCCGCCCGCCGCAGCCCACACGCCCGCCCAATTAGGATGTGAAAAGTCAGCCAAACACTGCCCGTAAGCCAGCGACGCCGTCCGCCATCAAAGTGCGCCCGTTCACGTGGCGGCGCGGCCCAATGGACACACACCGTCCGACGAAATCACGTACCGCCCGGCGTACAAATTACGATGCCGCAAACAAACAGCTCCCACGGCTAAGAGACACCGCACGAGAAACCAAGGCGGAAACTCGATCGCTGAGTACGGACACCAAGAGGCGGACCCCCGAGCATGAATCCAGCACTGCAGGCCCTCCCCATGCTCTACTTGATGCAGAACCTAGGAGTCAACGCACCGCGGAGAGCACGAGGTAGGCAGACACACAACAAGGGCACGCAAACACCGCACACAGTGCAAGGGCGGAAGAACTGTACATGGCCCCCCAGACACCCCTGCGTGTACACGACACATCCACCACTGCACCCACAAGTGTCACACGGGCAAATTGAAACAACTCGTAACAACCGGGCACACACTACCTGGGACCAGGAACTAACGTCCCCGTCACGGCCCCGCAGCGCAGCGGCGAAGACGCAGCCACACATGCGCACAACGCAGAGCCCAACGACAGCGCCATGTATGCGCCACACACAAACAACACAGGGCACAACAAACACCACACACCAGCCCCACCCTGAATGCACATGTCACGTGACAGACCTGCCACAGTCATGTCCCCAACCGGCAATTCACTGTTGCCAACCTGACGTCACACAACTGACCCGAACATGTCAGTGATGTCACGCTAAATTAGGACACACCCTGTGTGCAAAACATGGCGAAGCACACAGCGGCGGCAATATCACCCAGCAGAATATGGACCCCGTCGGCAAAAGGTACGCCAGTACCACACAGAAACACCGATACCACCCTGCACCCAATACCAAGACATGCAATATGTAACATCAAAGATCCCGGGGACCGACAACAGGTGGCTCCAATTATAACACCCACACACAAGGCCCAAGGTATAGCGGAAACGCAGCGTGCCGCCCACACACGGGAGAGGAGATAGCACTGAATGGCCTTCCATACCCACACCGAAACCACAGCTCAACCATTCAAGCAGGACAATACAGTCATTATCCCAAAAAAAAGCCCAACACAGGCATGCAGAGGGAACCGTCCACTGGGCAGATAGCGCATAACACGAAAGAACATTTCGAACGGAAAAAAGAAATAATACCACTCCCCATGTGGTTCACATGCAAGTTATCTGGAAGGAGTCAGACACCACTGACCTTGACCATTCATAGAAGCATGTGGGATGAGGGCCCGTGTCCTCCGCACAAGCTACTATGACCCAAGTCCTGCCTCCCTACGACCATTACAGAATTCCCAGCAACGTCGGAGGTTGCACTCTGCAGACTGCACAGACAGCCGGAGCACACCATCACATCGCCCTGCAGCAAAATGGCACTTGCACCACACCTACCCAACTACGCCGGACAGATGAAGGTGTACAAACATAACCTGATACAGATATTGGGTTGTGAAAATCTGGCTCTGCTGAACATAAGTTACCGACTAACTTACCGCATCGCATTGTTCAGCTGCGTCATCCCCGTCTTCTACTGTCGGAGGTGTCCCTTCCACTGTCCTGTGGATTTAAGTCTCTCCAACCCGGCATGTCCAATGGCGGACCTGGTACAACTGTTCAACCCCCTGGACGTCCACAACAGGATCTATTCAGCCTATGGGGGCATGGCGTATGTGGCTGCAATCGGACCCACACTGCAATGGGACCACTGTGCCTCCACACGACGTATTCTGGATCACAGTTTCATCGAATGTCATCCAACATGTCCCATCAGGCTCCTACAAGGGACAACTTACGTCCAACACCTTGACAGCCACCATCCGCTTCATTGGATGGCATCCATGTATACCACCAATGCCATGGAAGCCCTGCTGGAAGGTATTGCATACCTGACAACCTGTCAATTCGTTGGACCCCGACGCAATACCCCCAATTGAACAATGATGTCCTACACCATATCCATGCTTGGCTCCGCACGGACTGAGCAGTTACCAGTACAACAACTATACCATACAACCTAACACCTCACCATTAACTACACTGCCATGATATCGGATATTTTCGGGACATGCACTCTGTTCCTCATCACATCCAGTAACTCTGCATGAACAGGGGGAGGCAGAGGCATGGGATTTGTGAATGGCAACCACATGGACAACACTGCACATACAACTATGCCATAATATGTATCCTGCGCCCATGAACATATGCACCGGTCAGTGGACAGTAATCGGTCGGCTGTAGTATGTGAGAGCTGTCACCTCACCTCCCTCTGAACTTCCGTGCCAGGACTTTTGCATGGACAACAAGTGCATCCCCCTACAACATGACCCCAGTGACTGTGTCATGTCCAGTAGCCACCACATTGCAACAACAAGTGGGACGCCGTTGCATGCATGTAGGCCCATGCCCTGATGACACCCCTCACGCACGTGTGTATGAGTAACTATAGCAGCAAACCTGTAACATGGAACTGAGATGTACTGTGCCCATGATGTCAAAGCGGTCTGGTAGGCAAAATGTATACTGTCTGTGTCAAAGTCAGCAGCTCCACAGTAATTAGCAAATGCACATTAGCACAGCAACGGCTAAGCAGTTGTAACTCTGAAGCCCACATCCCACAGTCAACAACTAATCACATGTACCCCTACACCCTATGCTATGTGTAATCATGCTGAGTATATCCTCCACATGCATTTCGCTGCCAGTAGTGTCCACTATACTGCATCACAGAGGACATCACATAAGTCCTAATACATGGCTTGAAGTAAATATGTGTCTCTGCTTATTCATTCCACGAGTATGAATGAGAGAGGATGAGAGTGTGTGAAGTACACGGCAGTCGTGAGATGACCATGTAGTCCACTGTCATTGGATGTCAACGCAAATGAGTAGCACAACTGTGGAAGACACACATGTGTCATGTGAAGCGGGAGTTACGCTTGGCTAAGGTGGGTGGGTGTGACGGGTAGGTGCGCACATGCAATGTTGAAACACGCTGTGTTGGGAGGATTCCGGAGCAGTACATCACCGCTCTCCTGGGAATTTGTAAAGACCACCTGTCTGGGGATGAATGTGAACTCGTGTGTGCACAACAGGCGGGCACACGATCAATGCTGCATCAGGTGTAGACGTCAGCCCACCCTCTGTGGACATGCTGGATACTGCTGTGCGTCCGCCAGGCCCTTGCCAAGGCACTCACATCCCCTGTCGACCAGGTGTATCCCCAACATTGTCCACCTGCACAGGCAATCCAGGGCATGGGATGGCAGTGGAGCATGGTGGGTGAGAGGTCATGGCGCGCTCCTCTTAGGTCACATCACGCAGTCAACACATCCTCAATATGTAGTATGGCACAAGTCAAATGGAAGTAGTGGGGTGACGCACACATCATGAGCAGGAGTGACGTCACGGAAGGTGGCTCACACCATCTCACTCATTGCCTATTTTCCCACACACGTTACATGCCATTGCAACAGAGAAGCCAGCGCGTGCACAAGCAGCTCTAAGCTCGCCCCAGAGAGGCCAAAGAGTGAATGTGTGGGTCCATGAGCTCCAGTTGGACGCGGCCTGGGCCGCTAGGGCAGCTACAGCCTCTGTGTGTTGCAGGTGGTGTATCCGGACTGCGGAGCCTGTCATGCATTGTCAATGTTGCCCGGGTCTCGAGTCGGGGCACCACGCAGTTGTACGGCGTCCCGCCACTTATTATACCGCGAGACCTACCACTTGTTCAACTGGACCCACACATACACTCCTTGGCCTCTCTGGGGCGAGCTTGGAGCTGCTTGTGCATGCGCTGGCTTCTCAGGTGCAAACGCATATTTGGGTGAGCGAGGGGAGGCCATGAGGACAGGGTAATATATGACTGTCTGACTTCCAGTTAGTTTAAGGAATGACCCTGTTGTGGTCATAAAAAGACGTGTCTCGTGTGTATTGCAACTAGTAGATAAGCCGATGAACTTCCCATGTCTTGCATGTAGCCCCGCACCTAGACCCGCCCACTCGACACATAAAAATGAGTACCAGCACCACATCCTTCCCATTTGAAGCACTGACTGGGTGTGACAACCATCGGACAGTCTTGTGTAGTCCACCCACGCGTACATGTGGGCCCTCCATGATCCATGTCACCTGCGGCAAAGTGATGTAATGGGCAATGACGGAAGTGAGGAGAGCTGTCTGCCCCACGCACAGATGGCGCATCAGCTCAACAGACCCAGCACTGAGGGTAGCAGGGGTCACATGTGCAGGGGCAGCTGTGCCTGGTGTGAAGGCACATGCATATAGACAGCACATCGAGCAATGTGTAGTCTGCCCACATCTACTGTCCATTGTCAGGCGGACCTAGCAAAAGATCACAAGACAACACATCTGTGTGGGTGTACCCACTGTGACCAACACTGCGCAACAATCAACGTACTCGCCCTGTGCATGGCCCACCCGCAACGGAGGTCACATTCAGTGCCACTAACTCACACACATCCCTATCACGAGGCATGGTGTGTCCAATCGACAGGGCTGAGTTTGCGCTTATCCGGAGGGTCCTGAACAGGAGACACATGTAACCCACTAGGCAGTCTGTGTTGTCACCTACTGGCATTGTGCAGTCAATGTGCAGGCCAGGCCTGCTGGGACTGAGAAGGGCAGCATGGCCCCAGCCTGACATTCACACGAGCAAAAGTGCACTGAGACCTGCATTGCCAATTGTCTGTGTCACTGGATGTCTGACATGAAGTTGCCATGTACCACCACTCGGGAGGGACAGACATGTCAAAGCGCCCGAGAGCTCACATACCCCTGCCACCTGCAGTCAGCATGGTGAGCAGTGCATGTTTGAACCCCACAGGCTCTGACTCATAGTGCTGTGGATCAACGACATGTGTGTCCCCCACATGCACTCCCACACACACTGCAGTTGTCTCTCACACACAACTTTCGCAAGGAATAGCCATGTGCAGTGTGCGTGGAGCTCGGAATCCAGGATCTCCAGCTCCTCGCTGGTGAGTGGACCTGGACATATCCTCAGCGTCATCGACGTGAAGGTGGACATCTGGCAGCAGCAGGTGTTGTTGAGGGATGCCAGGCTGCAGTCCCAGGTAGCTGTGGTAATGCCGGTCTCACTCCCACACTCATATAGCCCCCTGGGGCAGGTTCAGTGGGTCGAAGCTGCTGCAATTTGTGTACCATGTCTGCCAGCTTCAATTGCAGACGATGGCCTGCTCCCAGCTGGCCCGGGACGCTCACCTCCATAGTGGAACACGCAGGGTGCAACCGCGAGGGTCATTGGAGTTGGCCGCAAGGGCCTGGCCCATGGCGGGTACAGTCCGCTGATGCCATGTGCACCACACAGTATAATGTGCGCAATGCATCTGCAGGTGTGGCCATGATTTGTGTGTGGGAGCAGGTCCACAATGGACAGGGCCACAACATGCTGTGTGCATAGGCAGTGATGGCCAGTGCCCAGCCTCCACATGTCTGTTAGCATATCATCATGTACACATTGGCATGGGAGCATGGGATATGCATATGCACACACATGCCATCTTTCACTATGTACATCTGCCACCTGGCACGTGCAACGTTACGTGTCACTTGTGATGTGTATTGGCAATCACACAGCCGTGTTGGCATGGAGCTGTCAATGTGTACACCTGTCAATGTTTCTGGAGGTGTGATCCGTACAGTGCTGTACCATAGGGTGCAGTAGGGACATCAATGACTGTCTCATATCCCCTCGTGCTACAGGTCCCACTTGTTTTGGCCGCTCAGCCTGTGTCCATAGCGTTGTTGGTGTGTGCCATACTCACCCAGCCTCGGAAGCAGTGTCATGCACAGCAGCTAGTTATGTTGCCGTGGTATTGCCGCTTGCCAAATATGCAGTCTGATACCATCAGCATGCCTTACAAGTTATTAAGGCCTAAATCCCCATGTGCATGCTCATAGCAATGGTGTGTGTCACTGCCCATTGCAATTGACAGGGGACCTGTGTAAGTGTATTGTGGCTGTGCTGTCCCTACTTGTCAGCTGTTCTGTGATTCAATTGCTTGGTCAGTCATTTGTGTTTTGTGTATGTGGAAATGCCCTGTGGCGTGTTGCTTTGACATGTGTCCACTTCCATCTTTCCTAGGAGGAGACCAAACATACATCGCCCCTACCAATTGCTGTCAGACATGGAGGATGTGGAGGTAATCCGGAAATTCCGTCTGGACCGACCCACCCTGCATCGCCTATGTGCCTTAAAGGAACCCGACCTCCATCCTCGCAGGGTGTATCCAACTGCATTTACCCCCACGGCTAAGGTGATGGCTGCACTGCATTTCTTCGCCACTGGGTCATTCCAACACACAGTGGGCAGTGGAAGTGGGATGTCCCAGCCCATGTTCAGCATGGTGCTACGTGATGTACTGTCAGCTATGATACTGTACAGGAACAGGTACATCAGATTCCCCAGGGCTCGTGAATTGGCGGCAGTGAAGGGTGATTTCTATTCCCTTGGACGGATCCCCCACGTTGTTGGTGCAATCGATTGCACCCATATTGGCCTTGTAGCACCACAGGCCATGGAGCACATTTATCGGAATAGGAAGCACACCCACTCCCTGAATGTGCAAGTGGTGTGCCTTGCGGACATGGTCATTACACACGTGTGTGCGAAGTTTCCAGGATCGGCCCATGACTCGCACATCATGCGCAACAGCATCCTACCACGTCTGATGACCAATCTGCAACCGGACCGTGCTTGGATTGTTGGTGAGTATGTGTACTCGTGTAGCGTGCCTGGTGTGCAATGCTGTCTTGGGGACAGTTGGAATTGCAACTAATCTCGGTATTCCTCACACCCAGGGGACTCTGCTTATCCGAATGGGCCTTGGCTGCTCAGCCCATTACGTAATCCTCGGACCCCAGCTGATGACCGCTACAATGAGGCACATGGGAGGACCAGACGTGTGGTGGAGCGGACCTTTGGCCTCCTCAAGTCCAGGTTCAGATGCCTGGACCGCACCGAGGCGCACTGGCGTACTCCCCACAGAAGGTGTGCCAGATAGTAGTGGCTTGCTGCATGCTGCACAATCTGGCTATTCGCAGGCAGATCCCCCTAATAGTGGATGACGGTGATCATCCAGGGCCCCAGCCTGCAGACCAGGATGGGTCCAGTGACGAGGACAGTGGAGAGGAGGAAGCTGGGAATGTGCGTCAGCAGCTCATCGCCCGCTATTTCACTTGACGGTGAGTGTCCATTTACGACGGCTGAAGTAGCTGTAGTTGTGCAGGTGTATGTGTGCTCTGTCACGGAGGCCTTTTGTTCACTGAGTGCTGTGTGTCAATGGTCCATGTCCAGGTTAGTATGCCACTGACAGTGGCTGTAGCATTGTGCCCTGTTGCTCTGTGACATGTGTGTACATTGCTTGTAGTTGGTGACAAGTACTGTGTGATGAGTGTGTGACACACTCATTGAATGTACTCTTGTTCTGTTTTTCACCCCTAGGTCCCTACAGCCTCTCCTGTCCCATCGACATACCACACAGCAGATGCATTTCTGCTCATGGTGGCGGTTGCACATCGTTGAATAAACACAGGGCACAGACAGCAGATTGTGATCAAGGTGTATTTATTTTCAGCGGTGACATGTTATTGTGTGCAAGGTGTTGACAAAAGTGGTGCGTGCAGTGACTATGAGTTGACGGTCATGGCTGCGTGATGCTCAAGGTGTACCCATTTAGTCCTATGTCCACAGTCCAACAGACACATGCCATTCACATGGCAGTGTGGGGTAGGATCGTATTACAAGTCAATGCAGTAGGTGGTCAAGGTGGCTGGCTGACTCACTGGCGTTTGGTGCGTGCAAAGTCGTCTCTGGACACCTGTTTCCTCTTCGGACGGCCCCTTCCACGTTTGGAAGGGGGGGGTGTGTTGGTGGGCTGCTGGTGGTGGCTGAGGAGTTCTCACTCACTGTGGACGCAGGGGAACGCGATGCTGCACGACCCTGCGCCACAGCAGGTGGTGGCGGAGGTGGTGTTGCTGGCCTTGCTTGTGCCCTCACCACCACCACCAGCTGGCCCATGAGGGCCACAAATTGGCCCATATGGGCGTTCATGGCCCTCAACACCCCAAGGACCTCCCGCGTGTCGCTAGCCAACCTGGCCCATTCTCCTTGGGCCTCTTCATAGGCCCCAAGGTCTCTGTCGATTTGCGGCTGGGCTTGGCTCCCAGGCACAGATGGTGTTGGCCTGACCCTGCTCCTCCTACCAGTACTGCTGCCACCGACCTGCCCACTAGCCACATTGCTCACCACGGTCTTCTTTCTGGCTCCCAGGGTGGACCCCGACGGCCGGGCCACCCCTTGCGCTGGGGCTGTGGCCAGGGATGACGTGGTGGTGGTGGTTGCGGCGGTGGTGGTGGTTGCGGCGGTGGTGGTGGCCTCAACGACCATGGCAGTAGGGGTCTGTGACTGGTCAGCAGTCCTGGGTGATGGGTTGGTGGGTAGGAGGGGCCCTGGGGAGCGGTTGTGCCCTGCCACACCAGATGGGCCTGCTGGGTGGTCCATGTCCGAGGAGGTGTCCAGCTCCTCTACATCCATGAGTCCGGGTCGGGGGCTTGCGGACTGGCTGTGCTGGCTGCTGTCTCCCTCTCCAGCATCCAGCAGTTCGGCACCTGTGGGGAGAATGAGATAGGTTAATGTGTTGCACCTAGCAAAGTATGTATTGGTTGTCTGACATTCACAGTTCGTGCACTGTCGTGCACAGGTTTCCCAGAGGCGTGTGTGTGGATGTACGATGTGTGTATGCGTGGGCAAGGCAATGGAACTGTGTGATGTGAACATGTGGCATGGGACGGATTAGCAATGCCGATGGGTGTGTGTTGCTATACTCCTACATTTTGTGGCTCGGGTGTATGCGGGCTCCAGACCCATCGACGATATTGAGGTGAAATATGGTTTAGGGGTTCAAATGGAATGCTTAGAAATGCAGATGGGAAAAGGGGTACAGCCCCTCAACGCTTTGAGGTGAAATATGGTTTAGGGGTTCAAATGGAACGCTTAGAAACGCAGATGGGAAAAGGGGTACAGCCCCCTCAACGCTTTGAGGTGAAATATGGTTTAGGTGTTCAAATGGAACGCTTAGAAACGCAGATGGGAAAAGGGGTACAGCCCCCTCAACGCTTTTGAGGTGAAATATGGTTTAGGGGTTCAAATGGAACGATTAGAAACGCAGATGGGAAAAGGGGTACAGCCCCTCAACGCTTTTGAGGTGAAATATGGTTTAGGGGTTCAAATGGAACGCTTAGAAACGCAGATGGGAAAAGGGGTACAGCCCCTCAACGCTTTTGAGGTGAAATATGGTTTTGGGGTACATACTGTGACATATGGGTGCAGAACGGGACATGTGTTTTGGCAACATGACAGTGCAGAGACAAAGGTGTGTGTATGTCTGACATCCCCAGCATATCTGCTCACTGTTATCATTTATGGACATTACACTGCAAGCATTGTAGTGAGTGAGTGATGGTTGTGTGCCACACGACGTATTGCAGATGGGCCAATTCCTTGGTGTGCGTGCTACCCTCGGCCATGTGCATCAATGCAGTGCTCTTGGGGTGTTGACTATATTATGTATGTTGTTAATCACAGTGTGACGTGCGCTTCAGTCACTGCAGGCACATTATTTGTCATGGGCAGGTATCTTTGCATAACTACTGTATGAGGGCCAGCTGTTCGGATGACATACCTTTCATGACACAGGGGCTGACAGATGAGATGGATGATATGTTGAATGTGCATTGTGTGCCTGTGTGTTTCATGGGTCCAGTGGTGTGTATGTGCATTATTGTGGTCCCACGCTGTTACTTCTAGGCAGGTTGGACTTACATGGGCGTTGTTGTACGATGTGTGGGTAACAGGCAGTAAGGACTACATGGACAAGACTTCGATGGTGTTGCTGATGTGTGTGATGAGTGGCACGGTGCCCGCCGTGTGGGTCTGTGCTCCAGTGGGACTTGTGCATGCAGACGTGGCTCCTTAGGTGTTGCTGTGTTTGTGATGGGTCATGTGGGGTATGACTCTGTAATACATGTCCGTGTGCACATTGGTCACATGATTGTGACAGGGAGCAGTGCTGCGTGTTCCTCTGCTACGTGACATGTCCCATGTGTTAGTCGTAATACAGTCCTCATGCCTACAGACACCCCGCCCTGTACAGTTTTCCACCTACAGGTTGTTTTTGAGTGCGCAATGCAATGGATGCCACATGGTTATGGGAGGGAGGGGTGCTCCATGTTGCTGGTCTGTGGGAGTGGGGGCGGTGTTGTGAGTTGTGGTGCTGGCTTACCACCCACAGAAACCCCTCCATGTAGGGTGAGATATCTACCTGTCGGCTGAAGGTGTGCACTGCAGTGGCTGACACATGGGTGTGGGGTGTGCTCCACCTTGCTGCGCTGTAGGACTAGGGGCCTGGTGTGTGTTGTACTTCAGCTGTCCCCCCTCCCACCCACTGACTTTGTGTTCCGGCTACTTACCTGTTACTTGTCGGTTACTGCAGCTATGGCTGACACATGGGTGTGGGTGTGGTGAGTGCTCCTTCTGGCACTTTTGGAGTACAAGGGGACCTGGTGGGAGTTGCGGTGCTGGCTGACTGTACACATGCCTCCATGGTTTTGTTAGTTGGTCGGTTTGGGCTGAGTGTGTGGTAGTGTCTGTTGCATGTGTGAGTGATGTCTTGTGTATTGTGTACTGGACATGGGGGTGTTTGTCCCTCGGAGCTATGGCATAGTGGTAGTGCATGTGAGTACATAGCGGTGTGCTGGTATACATTTGTTTGTACTTACCAGCCTCCACTCCCCCTGGTATTCCGGTGAGACTCTCCGGATGTATGATGCCTCGCACCTTCTCCTCCCACGCCTTGAAGCTCTTGAAAAGCGTGGGATTACCTCCGCCAGTCCTGTCAGCCAGCTGCCGATTCTTGGCCTTCTTCTTCTTGACCTCCCTTTTCATATCGTGCCACCTCTTGGTGATTTCGCCTCGGTTGCGTGGCACGTTCCCTACTGCATTGACCTGGTCTACGATCCTGCTCCACATCCGATTTCTGGTGGCTACTGTTGTCTGTTGGACCTGGTTGCCAAAGATTTGTGGGTGCACCTTGATGATCTCGTCGACCATGACCGTCAGCTCAGTTGAAGTGAACTTTGGCATTCGGTGTGCTGCCATGGTGTGTGGTTTGGTGTTTGTGGTGCTGGTGCGGTGTGTGTGTGTGGTGTGTGATGTGCAGGTCGTTTGTGGTGCTGGTGTTTGGTGGTGCTGGTGCTGGTGCTGGTGGTGGTGGGTGTGATGGGTGCGTATCTGTGGTGTGCTGCTGTCCTTGCTGTGTCGCTGTGTTCTCTCCTCTCTTCTTGGCTTTGTAGTGTTGCAAGGGATTGTGGTCTGTGAAGGGGCTGCTTTTGTGCTTACCTATGTGGGTGTGTCATGATGGTCTGTTGTTTTCAGGTGTGTTGTGGCTGGTGTTCTGGGATTAGTAGTTTATTTGTTTGTCCAGGGGGTGTTTTCGGGATGTGTACTGTGTTTGTGTATTTGTGCGTGGCTTGCTGTGTGGACTTGTTGGCCATGTTGTGTGTGTTTGTTTGGGTCCTCGGATGGTTTCTGTGCAGGGACGTGGCCGCCAGGGCTTCCGCCGTGTCCATTTCCATCTCTGTTGTTTACGATGGCGGGCGGTGTATTTGTGTATTTACCGCGCTCATGTCGGAGCGATCCTAATTTCACGAGCGGTGTCTCGATCGTCAGGGCGGGCGGTTTTTGGTTGTCGTGTGTATTTGCGTCCGTGGCGGACGGGTGGACTTAGAATCGGACATGATCGGGCGGTATTTTTGGGTTTTTTCCGCCGCTGGCGGTGTTCGCTTCGCTGCATCGTAATTGCTCGGTCGGTATTCAGACGGTGTAGGCGGGCGGATTTTTACCGCTATGGTGGCTGGCGGATTTTTTACCGCCCGGTATTGTAATAGACACCTTAGTTTTTTAAGTTTCCTGTTTAATGTGTGTCTAGTGTGAATTTCTATTCTTTGTTATATAAGTATAATTTTAGAGCATTTTTTCTGTGGCAGTGTTGTTTGAAGAAAAGATATATGGTGTCTCATGTTCCCTCAAGGCTAGTGATGCAATAAACAGAATGTTGTATGAACCGGCCAGGTTTTCCAACCAGTCGGTTAATGGCTATGGATGGGGAATCTGGAAAAATAAAACGTGGCTCTTATAAATGATACTTGCTGGCCCAATGCTGTAATTTCTTTCAATGTACTTCACACTTGCTTGGGTGAACATGAGGAGGCTATGGTGTACACCTTTATGTGCTGCAGGCCAGAGAGGTGTATTGGGCCTGAAGAATGTATCTTGTACTGACTCCAAGGGAGTTGAAGCAGCATGAGACATTAAACATGAAGATCTAGGGTGGAGATTGCAAGGCAGGCTCGTCTTTAGAGCACTATCTGTGCATCAGCTGTGCACATCCACTGCACGTTCACACAGCAACCATTTGTAAAAATGTGTTGATAGAGCGACACATGCCGTATGACTTAAGAAGCTGGGCATGAGTCACAGCTTCTCAAGATGGCTACTCATGAAGTCTGCATCAAATCTGAGTATGTGCGGGATGGTGTACTCTTAGGCCAAAAAGGCTAACACTCTCATATTAGAAAACGATCAAAGAGTTAGAAAGAAATGAGGTGCATCTTACTAGAGAAAGCATGGAACTTGCACTCAAGAGAAACTAATGTGAGGCCATGAGATTTATTTTAGAGGAAAGCAATATAAAGAAGCTGAAGTAGATATGCAACTGATATAATAGCCTTGAGATATGGGGAACCAATACCGTCTCAGACATTGCAAAGCTAAATGATACTATTTCAAACAATCATAATACTATTTCAAACAATCAGGGGCAAATTAAGGAAACCTTTGTCAATTTTAACTAGTGATTTTACTCCAAAAGTCAGCATATTTAAGAAAATGTTAGATGTTTTGTATGAGGTATCCTTGCCTAGAATGATTAGGAAAGACAAGGAAATGGTGCCTACAACAGTAATGGAGAAGCATATAAAGTGGATCATTAGGTACTTGAGTAGATCTAAAACACTGGGAGAGAATGGTTTTCCAATCAATTTATTTGTAAACCGCTTTCGGGGATTTGTTAATACCAAGATTATTTGAAGTGTGAAAAGGGATACTGGAACAGCAAAAAGAAATTGATGGCAGGACATCTCAGTATTTGTATGAGATAAGGGTGCATAACAAAAACCTATGCAAAATAAGAGTTGGAAATACTGGTGTGATTATTAGATTGTGTAAGAGCAAATACGATTTTCTGAAGGAAAAGAAAATCACACTTCACTTCTACTGATTGTTTGTTGCAGGATAAAATTAAGTGTAATATGGGTGGTTCTAGAGTGGGGGGAGTGGCTACTGAAAGGGTGTTTGATACTGTAATCTAAGAGAGGCCAACACATGGGTTAAAACAAATGTCACCATAACAGAAAATGGGTCTACTAAAAAGGGACCAGGCAGAGAGTTTCAGTCTCTGAATGTGCAATATTTTGCCATTGAATCACTACTCAGTCCAATAACAAATTAGTTTCTGGATTTGTTTATAGTAAATTGCTCAGGTTATATTGCTGTTTGTCAACAACTTGTCATTCAAATTTAAGGAGTAGAGTATAAAAGGCCTAGATATGATAGTGTTAGACCTGGCAGCCTTGGCGTGGTTTTTCCCTGTCTTTTTGCCTCTGCCTCTTGTATTTTTGCTGTGTGCTGGGTTTAGTTTTTGCTGGTTTAGATGCTTTGGACACTTTGCAACTGCTGATCAGTGTCAAAGTGAAAGTGTTCCCTATGTGAA
Organism: Calotriton arnoldi; assembly: GCA_963921515.1. Lineage (NCBI taxonomy): Eukaryota > Metazoa > Chordata > Amphibia > Caudata > Salamandridae > Calotriton > Calotriton arnoldi. The sequence continues at coordinate 20,907 of CAWUFW010019877.1, forward strand.
TTGTGTTTATGGATTTGTGTTTCCAAGACTGGATTTTTTGACTTACTGTTAGTCCCTAGTACAGTGCACTGTGGCTGCCCAGGGCAAGTAAGTCAAATGCTGCTAGTGGGCCTGCAGCACTGATTGTGCCACCCACACAAGCAGCCTTTCAAAGGGGTCTCAGACCTGCCACTGCCTTGTCTGCACGCAGTTTCTACTGACATGTCAACCTGGTAAGTGCACCCACTTGCCAGGCCGTAACCTTAGCTCTTCTTACAGGTGAGTTACCCCTAAGGCAGGCCCAAGGTACCCCATGGGCAGGGTGCAGTGTATGTGAAAGGTAGGACATGTACTGGTGTGTGTGACATGTCCTAATAGTGAAATACAGTGTGTTTCATTTTTCACTATTGAAAGGCTATCTGTCCCGTAGGATAGAATGGGGAATACTTTGTAACATCTTACAAGTATAACTTCCCATGGGGACAAGATAGAAAGAAGGAGTTTAGTATGCCGGAACTCGGAATATAAAAATGCATCTTTTAGTAAAGATTATTTTTATATTGTGAGTTTGGAAATACCACTTTTAGAAAGGGGCTATTGTCTTGCTTAGCCTTCCTGTGTGCCTTTGCTGGTTTGTGGATTATCAGTCTGGTTTTGGAGTGACAGAGGCTGAGGATGTGCATTCTGTTCAGACAGCCACTGGGGGGGTTGAGGTATGTCCTGCATTTCCTGGATGTGTCAGGGCTGGACTGAATAGACCTGGGCTGCATTTAGAGTAGTGGGAGGAGATTTCCCTTGATCTGAATAGGCCTGGTCTGCCTTGGACAATGCTGTCTTCAACTCCTGCTAAGGAAGCTGTGGCCAGAGAGGACATAACTGGTTTTGACTGAGCACAGAGTCCCTCTGCCACAAGATAACAAAGAGAAATGCAGTATAAATATCGCTGCCCAGACCCCAGAACTTTAGATTGCTTCTTGACTCAAGACGACCCCAAGATAGCCATGGGCAACAGGTTCATACTGGTCTTGGTGGACCATGCCACCAGGTACCCCGAGGCTATTCCTCTCAGGATCACAACGGCCCCTGTGGTGAGCCGGGCGTTTATGGGGATCTTTTCCATTGTGGGGTTCCCCAGAGAGGTGGTATCAGACCGGGGTACAAACTTCATATCTAAGCATATGACTTCCTTGTGGCAGGAGGGTGGTGTTACCATCAGTTCACCACTCCTTACCACCCCCATGGTAATGGGATGGTTGAGAGAGTCAACTGGGCCCTCCAGGGCTTGATTAAGGGTCTTGCAGAACCGATGAGTCATAAGTGGGACGCCCTCTTACCATGTCTACTGTTTGCTTACAGAGAAGTACCATACAAGTCCTTAGAAGTCAGTCCCTTCAAACTCCTGTATGGGCATCTTGAAATAGGACCTCTGAACCTGGTCAAAGAAGGCTGGGAGAAAGCTCCCAGTAAACCTTCACAGGATGTATTTAGTTACTTGCTGGCCTTCAGGAACAAGACTAAGCGCTTCAGACAACGTGCTCAGGAGAATCTAGAAGCCAGCCAGGAGGAGATTAAATGCTGGTATGATCAGAATGCCACTCTGATTGAGTTTCAGCCTGGCCAGAAAGTGTGAGTCATGTCCCCAGCAGAGCCTTGTGCTCTCCAGGACAAGTGGACTGGGCCTTTTGAGGTGGTTGAGCGCAAGAATGAAGTCACCTATCTGGTGGACTTGCAGTCTCCCAGAAACCCTTTGCGGGTCCTACACTTGAACCGCCTCAAGCCTCACTTTGAGAGGTCCAAAGTGAACATGCTCCTAGCGACAGATGATGGAATGGAAGACTAGACTGCGCCTCTCCCTGACCGCCTGTCTGCTAAGATACATGATGGGTCAGTAGACGGTGTAAACCTCTCCCCCACCCTGACCCCTGAACAGCAAAGGGACTGTCACCAACTGTTGGGGCAGTTCTCCACTCTGTTCCTCCTTACCTCGGGTATCACCCAGTGGTGTGTCCATGATCTGGACACTGGGTAAAGTCCTCCTCTGAAACACAAAATGTACAGGTTGACCGACAGGGTCAAAGTCAGCATCAAGGAAGAGGTTTCCAAGATGTTGGCACTAGGGGTGATTGAGCCCTCAAACAGCCTTTGTGCCAGCCCAGTGGTTTTGGTCCCAAAGGCTGCTGCACCCAGTGCCACCCCAGAAATCCGGTTCTATGTGGACTACCGAGGGCTCAATTCCATCACCAGGACTGACGCTCACCCCATCCCCAGAGCTGATTAGCTCATAGATCGGCTCGGAGCTACCACGTACCTCAGCACATTTTACTTAACGTCTGGGTACTGGCATATTGCCTAGAGTGATGGCGTCAAGGAGGGGTCTCCGTTCTAGACCCCAGAGGGGCACTACCAGTTCCGGGTAATGCCCTTTGGGTTGAAGAATGCCCCTGCCACCTTCCAGAGGTTAGTTAACCAGGTGTGGGCTGGACTGGAGGATTTCAGCACCGCCTACCTGGATGACATCGCAGTGTTCAGTTCTACTTGGGAAGGATATCTGCAACACCTCTGGGAAGTGTTGAAGGCACTGCAAAGGGCAGGCCTCATGATCAAGGCCAGCAAATGCCATACTGGGCAGGGATCAGTGGTGTATTTAGGGCACCAGCTAGGAAGCAGCCAGGCTGTGCCCCTACAACCTAAGATTGACACCTTTCTGGCTTGGGAACCCCCCTAAACCCCCAAGACCCAGGCTGAGGTGAGAACCTTTCTAGGTCTCACCTGTTGTTACAGGAGATTTGTCAGGGGATAAGGCACCATTGTTGCCCCCTTGACTGAGCTGACTTCCAGGAAGCAGCCCAGGATAGTGATCTGGACTGATGCCTGTGAGACCGCTTTTGATGCCCTTAAATCTGCCATGTGCACAGACCCCATTCTCAAGGCACCCAACTTCCCACAGGAATTTGTTGTGCAGACAAATGCTTCAGAGCATAGTGTGGGAACAGTTCTCTCACAACTAAATGATGAGGGCCTAGACCAACCTGTAGCCTTCATTGGTAGGAGGTTACTTCCCCGGAAACAGTGGTGGAGTCGGATTGAGCGTGAGGCTTTTGCTGTGGTCTGGGTGCTGAAGAAGCTGACGCCCTACTTGCTTGGGACTCACTTCTGGGTTCAAATGAACCACAGGCCCCTCAGATGGTTGGTGGAGATGAGGCATGACATCCCAAAACTATTGAGGTGGTCCATTTCCCTACAGGTGATGGACTTTATGGTGGAACACCACCCTGGTACAGAACATGCCAATGCTGATGGTCTGCCCAGATTCTTTTGCCTTAGTGAAGAGAACTCCCAGGAGGGTGGATAGTTCTCCCCACTTTTAAGCTGGAGGGGACACGTGTTAGACCTGGCATCCTTGGCTGTGTTTTTCCCTGTCTTTTTGCCTCTGCCTCCTGTATTTTGCTGTGTGCTGGGTTTCGATTTTGCTGGTCTAAATGCTTTGGGCACTTTGCCACTGCTGATCAGTGCCAAAGTGCAAGTGCTCCCTATGTGAATTGTGTTTATGGATTGATGTTTCCATGATTGGCTTTTTTGACTTACTGCTAAGTACCTAGTACAGTGCACTGTGGGTGTCCAGGGCCTGTACGTCAAATTCTGCTAGTGGGCCTGCAGCACTGATTGTGCCACCAACAACAAGCAGCCTTTCAAAGGGATCTCAGACCTGCCACTGCAGTGTCCGCATGCAGTTTCTACTGCCATGTCAACCTGGAAAGTGCACCCACTTGCCCGGCCCTAACCTTCCCTTTTCCTACATATGAGCCACCCCTAAGGTAGGCCCAAGGTACCCCCATGGGCAGGGTGCAGTGTATGTGAAAGGTAGGACATGTACTGGTGTGTGTGACATGTCCTAATAGTGATATACAGTGTATTTTGTCTTTCACTATTGAAAGGCTATCTGTCCCATAGGATAGAATGGGGAATACTTTGTGACATCTTATAAGTATACCTTCCCATGGGGAAAAGATGGAAAGATGGGGTTTAGTATGCCTGAACTCGGAATACAAAAATGCATCTTTTAGGAAAGGTGATTTTTATACTGTGTTTGAAAATACCACTTTTAGAAAGTGGCTATTTTCTTGCTTAGCCATCCTGTATGCCTCTGCTGGCTTGTGGAATGACTGTCTGGGTTTGGAGTGACAGGGGCTGGGGAGTGCATTCTTTTCAGACAGCCACTGGGGGGTTGAGGTGTGTCCTTCCTTCTCCTGGATGAATCAGGGCTGGGCTGAATAGACCTGGGCTGCATTTAGAGTAGTGGGAGGAGATTTCCCTGCACCTGAATATGCCTGGTCTGCTTTGGACAATGCTGTCTCCACCTCCTGCCAGGAAGCTGGTCCAGAGAGGACAGAACTGGTTTTGACTGAGCACAAGAGAACAAAGAGAATTGCAGTATAAATATTGAGGCCCAGACCCCAGAACTTTAGATTGCTTCTGGACTCAAGAGGAACCTCTGCCAAGGAGAAAAGCTGGGAAAGCTGAAGGAGAAATACCGCCCCTGGGCTGTGTGCTGTTTGGGGCTGGCCTGCAGTGTCTGTTTCTGCCAAGGAGAGGGCAAAGACTGAACTGTGCTGTGTATCCTGCTTGAAGAAGATCTCCAAGGGCTTGGTGTAGAGCTTGCCTCCTGTTCTGAAGTCTCAGGGACACAAAGACTTTATTTCCTCTGTCCTACTGCACCTGGAACTGCTGTTTCAGCTGCCACAGAGGGAAGTAGCAACACCGGCGAGCGACACCGTGACCTGGAATGAAGCCGTGGGCGACGCTCATGAAGTGCACAATGCACTGCCTCGACTTTCACCACAGCCCTAATGCCTGCCGAAGCTGCACTGTACCGACTCTGACGCCATCACTGAGGCCGCTGCCTGCATCAGAGCCGAGGGCACCACTTGTGACACTCACGACTCACTGCCCCGACTTGCACCGCAGCCCCGACCTCACCGACACTGGTGCTTCATTGCAGAGCCCATACCTGATGTGGGCGACCTCCCGAATCCATTGACCCGCATCGTCGTAAGGAACAGACGCCTCAATGCCACCACGACGTCACCTCCCTGGCAACAGTAAGGAACCGACACCTCACCTTCCCTGCATTGCAGTAAGGTACCGACACCTCACCTTCCCTGTGGTTGTAAGGAACCGATGACGCCTGGCGCTAACGAAGCATCACCTTCCCAACGCTGTGTACTGTCTTTGTTTTCCTCGTTTGCCAAGGTACTGTTCTTTGAGGTCTATATGACTCCGGGCCAGACGCCGCGCACCTTGCGGTCAGTGCTGAACTTTGGGATTTTCATTTGTTACAAAGTCGTAATACCCCCAGTGGAGCTATTTGTTGCTACAAGCTTTATTTTTGTGACTAACCTATTTTTGGTGATATCTTGATATATGTATAGTGAATATTTGGCTTTTTGATCTTGTTTTGTTTAACTAGAGATTACATATTTTTTTTTAACTGGTGTGGTGTCCATTTGTAGTGTTTTCACTGTGTTACTGTATGTGTGCATAAATGCTTTACACGCTGCCTATGAGATAACCCTGTCTGCCCGTACTAAGCTACCAAGGGGGTAAGCAGGGGTTGTCTAAGGGTGTAACTCCCTTAACCCGAATAGAAGTAAGGCTCCCTACTTGGACAAAGGTATCAACCATTGCCAACTAGAGACCTCCAACTCTAACAGATATCTGCTGTTGATCTTAATCATGGTAGTCTGCAAGGTGAAATGCATGTAGAGTATCCTGGTACAGAGGCCTCTATAGCTAAATCCTCTGAATGTTCCCTAAGAGAGTCAATGAAGAGGTTGTCCACTTAGTTTAGAACCACGGACCCTGCATTGTTGACAGATAACAATACCTTACAATTACCTTACACCAAGGAAGAATATCAATCTTAGCAAGCTGCAAAGGCAAAGATTGTTTGTCCTGGGTAGATACGCACGGGTAATTCTATTGTTAATCTTATCTCACTACTCTATTACCTGATTATTATAAGTGCCATTATAGTTTGAATGAGTGTAATCACTCTATGTGATTGAATGTTAAGTGACTCCAGACCAAGGACCTGTAAGAAACAGAATTGTTAGTTGAGAGGGTTGGAAGCCCCACTAAGGCAACAACCACAATCCTTGTTAGGGTGAGCCACAGAGGTCACTATATTAACCCTTTGGTAGCTTAGCACAAAGCTGTCAGGCTTAACTTAAAGGCAATGTGTAAAGTATTTAACCAGCACATAAAAAGTAATAAAGTAAAAACACAACACAAGAAAAATCTCAAACCAATTTAGAAAACAAATATTACATTTAACTAAATAAAATGATACAAAAACAAACAAAATCCAATTAGTAGAACCAAAGAAATATTGAATTTTAAATATTTTAGTGAAACTAGTGCCAAGAAGCAGAAAGCCTCACTCGCAGTTATCTGTTCGTGCGAGACCGGGGAAAAGTCACAAGATCAGGCTGACCGCGTTGGAGTGCGGGTCGGATACAAGGACCAGGCTGGTCCCGTTGAAGAGTTACCTTCTCAAGTTCTGTGTGAAGAGTTCCATTCGTGTTGGAGGAGGCTGTGAGAAGGATGCTTTTGGCATGAAAAGCAGGTCTCCCGTGGCTGGTCATCACGGACAGTAGCTGTTGGCGTGAAGAGCTGGTCTCACTGGAGCTTTGCAGTGGTGCTCGTCGAGGGCGGTATTCGCATGAAGAGGTCCATTTGCAGTCAGGTAGAGCCCAAATTGTAGGATTTTCATCTTTTTCTTGTGGAGCAACACTCACAGATGCCAACCAATGGGGTTCAGGACTCACTCCAGTAGAGGCCAAAAGCAAGGCTTAGGCTGTCTCAGACCGGCCTAGTTGGTGCTGGAAAACTGGGCGGTTGTAGGGAGGGCTCTGGAAGCTTGGTGTGTCCCTGTAGTTCACACAGGAGTCAGCCAACAGACTTTTGGAGTCACTCTTGGTAGCCTGGGATCAAGTCAAGCAGGCCCAATCTTCCTTCTGCAGATGGCAAGCCAGTCTTCAAGCAATAGGACAGTCCTTCGGGCAGCTTGTCAGTCCTCCTTCTCAATTTTCCACAGGTCCAGTAGTATTCTGACGAGTGGTTCTGAGGGTCCTAGTTTTGTACCTTGTGCTATCCTTTATGTGGGGAATTTCCAGGCCTACCCCCAAAACTGGTACAGGCCAGTAGTTCCCCTTCCCTGGTCCTGGCTCCAAACTGTCTAGGGTGTCAAAGGCAAGGGCAGGACTGGTGTCAGGTTCCTTTCTGTGTGCTGTGGACAAGGTCCTTTGAAAAGTAAGCAGGGCTGGGTACAGCTCCTTAACAGCCATCCTTCCAGGAGGAACCTCTCCCAGCTATACCCATGACCCATTGTTCACTGTCTGGATCCAATATACATTCTTCATGGGGGAACCATTAACAGACAGAGGCAGCTGAAAACCCATACAAAATCCTCAGAAACATTGGGCTGGAACATGCCAAATTTCTAAAATTGGCATTTTCAGAATAGTAACTTAAAGTACGATTTTATGATTAAAGAGAATCTTAAATTACAATTACATCATTTCTCTATCTGATACCAATCTGAAGTTAGCACTTATTGAATATAATAAGGTAACCCAGTGTTAGTCCATGGGAGAGATCGGCTTCACAACAGGCCTTTAGGAGTTTTTCACTGTTAAGACATGTAAAACTTACACACACATGTCCTATTTTTTTTATATGCCATGCACCCTGCCCTTTGTGTGTTTAGGGCCCACCTTAGGGGTGTCTTATAAGTATTAAAAACAAAGGTTTAAGCCTGGTGAAAAGGTATATTTTTCCAGGTTGAAATGGCAGTGGCAGTGGCAGGCCTGAGACACGTTTTAGAAGGCTACTTTAGTGAGTGGCACAATGAGTGCTGTTGCTCAATAGTGGCATTTAATTTACATGCCCTGGGTACATGCAGTGCTATTTTCTAGGGACCAATTTGACCATGTTTTCATTGGAGAGCACAATCACGTTATCATTGTTATCATTGTTAGCAGTCCTAATGGCAACAAAACTGAGTTCAGCAACAGAAGGCAAAACAAAACTCTGGGGCTTACCATGAAAAAAGGGCCAGGTCCAACAGGACCTCATTACAAGTTGGCCAGATATAGGTGTGCTGATACCAGGGGCCCAAACCTTCCAATTGTAGCAAGTATCCCTGCACCTAAATTTAACTTGTCCTCCTATCATGTCTCAAGGAAAGACATATATTCTTTTAAAAGCTGAAGTATTTAGCCTTGATGACATGCAGAAACTATTGTTCTTTCTTGTTCCTATCAAAGTGTGCTTTTGGCTGTTATTTTGTTGTTGGTTCACAAATAATTTTCTACACCTGCACTACTTGTTGAAGGTCAAGAAAAATCTTTAGATGGTTGGAATGGAAGCCAGGATATTAAGTGAATGTGGAATAGTAAAAATATAATGTGAGGAAATAGCATAGCGCAATGTACTGAAGCACTTTCAGCTTTCAGAGTCACGTTTTTGACATTACAGAATACATTGATGTGATCTCTTAAGAAGTTCTCTTTTTTCATAGACACTTTTTGCACTCTAGGTCCTGAATGGATCCATCACAGGACCCATCATAGTCTATTATCCTCTCAAGCTCCTTACTGTTGACATGATACTCTTCCTTCTGATGGTCCAACAGAACTCCATTGCTTTCTCCTGTTCCATTTCAACCACCTGGAGTTCTTGGTCTGTACCTTCTGACATCTATCACTCTAACGTTCCTTTAAGGTGATATAAGAGCACTTTAAAAAAGCTTGTTATATAAATAAATATACAAAAATACCAAAAATGGCAGTGTTAAAATATGGGCTGCCATCATGGGCATGATGTGCATTGTGCATCAGTTGTGCATTCAACCCAAACAATAGGTTCAGCGTCTGCTTCATGCTGCTTTGCGATGCACGAGTGATTCCAATAGAGTGATAGAATGTGTAAGTGTAAGTCGATCAGTAGACTATTACAGTCAGCCAATTCTCCTCTCTACTGTTGCTCTGGAAGACCATGCATACTAATGTTGTATGTCTGTTTGCTCAATGGACAGAGAGCAGTTTCCAAAAACATGGCACATATTACATTTCCACGATGGTGATTTTCTGCAATAGCAATACTTTTGTTCCTCAAACAATATACATTATTGTGAAACTTTTCATCAAAACTTCAGGAGACCATCATAGTTACCAATATGCGTAAAATAATTTAGCACAGAACTGAAAAGAAAAGGACTTCATTGAAGCGGAGCATTTTGCTACAAATTATGCACTGATTATATCCACCACTTGGCTTACCCTTGCAGTTGAATGACTCATGTGCTATGCTGCTGTTAGAATTTTAGTTATAAGGTATAAGGGATTCCTACTGGAAGGAATTAGTAGCATGTGTGTATTTAAACAGTAAACTGCTGTAGCGAAAACTAGAATTGAGTCCAGGTTCATCTTGGCTTTGCTTTTAGGCTGTGAGCACCATGGTTGAACCAATATGTATGTTAAAAATAAGAGATTGGTTGGAAATCAGGGAAAGGCATCAACAAGCCTGTCAGATGCAGTTGCTAGTAGTGTCATGTATGGCAGTGCTCAATTTGTAAATGAAAGTATGCTGGTGCCTGAAGCTCTGCTCAGATGTCCACAGACCGTACAATAAAACTATGGCAGCCCAAATACCAAGACTGGTAGCTTTAAATCCATCTCATGCCTCTTTAATCCACTACCAGACACTTCCTGCCACGTTGTCTCATTCTTGCAGGTCTCTGCTTTCTCACTTTGGGATGCTTTTGCAGTCTTTCTCTTGCTCCATCTTTCTGATCTGTGTGTTTTTCTCTCTCTTGTGCTCGGTAAATATCAGATGTGGAAAAATAAGTGCTGGACCCCAAACATAAGTGGCAGGGATCCCCACTGGCTCAAATTAGGCACTGATGCTGGGCCCTCTCTGGTGCATAAGTAAATCACTAAAAAATAACATAGGCCTCGATTCACAAAGGGGGAAATGTACATGTATTGATCTACTCACATGAGGAGCTACTTCAGTACCTATGTTTAACACACCACATTTTTGCTGTTCGCCATTTTCGAGTGAAAATGTTCAATTACATGTCTCCACCTCTTCCAATCAGGGACCGGAGACTTCTATGAAGGACTATGAAGCTACTACAAGTAATTCTCCTGCATTGGAGGAGGTCTCTCTATAGGAAAGGATAGGGAAATGCAATAAAGTGTCTTTATTTAAATAACACAAAAAATAAATGGAAAATAATTTAAAATCAATATTATTAACTTGGATCTAATAAAACAGGAGGGTAATATAGGGAGAGCCATTAGAGGGGCAAGGAACAACTTTGACTTCTGGGGCTCTTTGCCACTATCAGTGGTTGGCCATGTAGCCTTACTTAAAATGGTGACCCTACCGAGGTTATTGTATTACTTTGGGACATTGCCGATCTGGATTCCAGCAAGGTACTTTACCCAACTCAAGACAATGATCTTGGGTTTTCTGTGGGGAAATGGCAGGCGAAGGGTAGCACTTGGCATTCTCATGTGACCGAGGGCGGAGGGGGGGTTGGCGGTGCCAGATTTTGAGGCCTACTACCTGTCGGCACAGTTACAATGGCTCACAAAGTGGGTGGCGAGCCGACTTAGAGGGACAGCAGAGCTGAGAGAAGACTCCGTGACGCTAAGATTGTTATCTCAAATTACATTAAGGCTTCCTGTTCGATCCCAGGTCCTCCCCTCGAAACTAAGCACTGCACGGAAGTGCTGGAATAGGAGTCTGCGACGGGCCAAAATTAGATGCCCTTATGCCCCGGAAATCCCGTTACTTATGTGTGAGGCCTTACCGCATGGGGAAAGTTGGTAAGGATTGACGGCTTGGACGGAGCAGGGATTGTCTATAATGGGGGACTTGTATGAGGAGGGTGCCATGATCCCATTCAAGGACCTGCAAGACCGATATAATTTACCCGGAGGGGACTTCTTGTTGCACTCTGCCCTCACCGCGGCCATACGAAAACACTGGGGAGGGGGACTCACTGAGCCTCAGACGTCATTGGGTTGTCAGTATGTGGTGATGGCGGCAGGTACATTTAAGGCAGTCACGTGTTTATACAGGCGCATAACACAGGAAACACTAATAACCTTATTGGAGTTGCGATTAAAGTGGGAGACAGACCTTGGAGAGGTTATTCCAGAAACATCCTGGGGAGAACTAGTGGAGAGGGCATGGAAGAGCAACAGAAATGCCAGATTCCAATTGGTACATTTTTATATTTTACATAGAGCCTACCTCACCCCGGAGAAGATTAATACGTATTTTGCGACCCAAACAGCGACCTGCCCGCGCTGTAATAGGGAAGGAACAGATTTCAGACATATGTTCTGGGACTGCCCACAACTGGGTAATTTTTGGAGAGAGGTAACTACGCTGCTGGCCGACATTACCGACAGGGAGGTGGAGACGACTCAGAGATACTGCCTTTTACAATGGTTTCCTCACACAACCAAAAATAAAATCACGAGTAAATTCTATGATTTGGGCTTACTCCTAGCTAAAAGAGACATCACCATGTATTGGAAAGCAAAACAGGGCCCAAGTGTAGCCAGATGGAAGAAAGAACTCATTAAGTGGGCAGAATGTGAAGGAATAATCAGGATGCAAATAGCAAAAAGAACGGGGAGTGAGAGGGCGTTGGAGGCAGCAAGAGCATGGGAAACATTGGTTGTACTACTTCGGATCCCAGATGATAGTGGGGATGAGGAATCAATAGGGGAACCCCCGAGTAGGCTAGACTATATACCCCTGAGCAAACCATAGACCCGAGGAGTTAGACAGCAGACATAATGCACCGCCACCCTTACTGAGTGACGGATCCCAATGTGCTACATCAGACGAGTGTGAAACGCAGCTTGGAGCAGCCGTGTACCGCAAATTAGTAATTTGAACGCAAGTGACACACCTGGGGGGAGGGGAGGGTGGGGGATAGTTGTGGGAAGGGAGTATGAGTTAGAGATTAACAACATTAATAGTTGCACAATAATTGAATACAGAACTGTCCATGGCCATTAGTTTACTGGGGGAGGGTGGAGAGACTATGTCCATTGTAATGACTTATCTGTATAAATGCCTTGTCAACTAAAATCCTGATCAATGATAATCATGATGTACTGACAATACCTGGAACCTTTTGTAAAACCCAATAAAGTTTGTTTAAAAAAAAAATGGATCTAATAAAACAAAGGTTACAGCTACATTAACTCCTCGAAATAAATGGGTTTTAAATAATAAAATAATTTAAATATATTAATCTCATTAATACATTTTGATTTTTTACCAAGAATTAAAAAAAAAATAACCAACTCTCCCTAATAGATTTATGTTAATTTGTGGTAAAGTTGATTAAAGGTTGTGTGTTTAATAATTTGAAATAGTCTTTTTTTAAAATAAGTTAAAAAGTTAATATACATTTTTGTTGAAATATATCGCTGTGGATAAGTAGCCCACAATAGGGACCTCGCTTCCTAAGCCATGGTGAAGCTGAGGAGTGGGCTAGCTTCCATAAGTATATATTTAAATTCCCACTCTCTGTCATCATGTGGAACAAATTGGTTTGTACTTGATGTCACTTATGATTTGTGAATTATTTGGTTGAATAAAAGGGCCATGTTTCTTCAAATGGTGATGTGACACATTTCGCTTCGACCCTTGGACCTTTTTCAAACAAAAAGCATATGTGTGCCATGAAAGATATGGAAACAATACTACCAACATTCAGGTGCTCATTTACAACAATTTGACGCAGGGAAGCGCTGCACGTCACTTTGATGCGCTGCCCTGCGTCAAAAAAAGGGCAGGAATGCGCCGAACTCTGAGTTATGGCTCATTCCTGTCCTCCTTTACTGCGTTGGTGAACGAATGGCTGCCTAACGCCAATGCAGGTGCCCTTGCACCATGGCGCAAGGGTGTCTGCATTGAAATTAGGTTGTTTTTGTTGAAGAAGGGACACCTTCCTTCAGATAAAACAACCATTACCCCACCCTTGAGGAGGTGCAGAGTTTTGAAGCATTCCCAGATTTACGCTATTTATATATGTAAATTTGACAGCGTGCCAAAAGCTATGGGTGTTTAGTGGAAAAATCCACATGGTGCGATCGCATACTCAAGCACAAGCTCCCATTCAGAAATGGGAGTTTCTGTTAATCCCTGCACCCTGTGGAAGGCATCTCATGGTACCTGCCACACTGTACAGAGATTAGCAGGCCCAACCAGAGGCCGCAGGGAGAAGGGGGCCCTGCTAGGGGCCCCCAAAGTCGCTTTCCGACAGGTTTTCCATGTCATAAAACCCGACATGGAAAGTCTGTGGGAAACCAACATTGTAATCCCGATGGCTGAAACGCTGTCTTGAAGGGATCACGTGGCGGTTCCGACTGGCCGACAGGCTCCTTGAGCCAGTCAGAGGCCAGCCAGAATGACTAGCTGGTTTCACCTCCGACAGGTGTCATTGTAATACGGCGGTCGAAAGTGAAACCTATGATGTCGGTTGGAAAGGTGGACAGTCAAAATATTGATTTTTAAATATCGAAGCACAGTTATATTGAGTTTTAAATATTGTAGGTACAAAATATCGAAGTCAAGAATATCTACAACCAGAATATCGAAGTTAAGGTAAGAAATATCGATGTTGCAAATATCGATGTTAGTAATATCGATATTTATATGAGTGTTATGTATTTTAGTATGTATTTAATATGTATGTGTTCTATATTTTTTGTTAAGTATTGTACTGTTTTTTAAATATATGTATACATATTTTTAGAAATTAGTAATGTTTTTAAAAGTAAATTTTGCATTTTAGTACCGTAGCGGGTTGTGGGTTTATAGGGGAATAGGGTGGGAAGTAATTTAATTATAGTAAATTAAATAATAATTTTTAGGAATTATTAATTTATTTTAATTAAATTTTGTGTTTTATTTCTGTAGCGGGTTGTGGGTTTATAGGGGAATAGGATGGGGAGTAATTTAAGTTTAACTAAGTAATTATTAATTTTTAATTATTGTTATTAATAATTAATTTATAGTTAATTAATTATTAATTGGTAATTAATTATTATTAATTGATAATTATTTTATTTGTATTAATTTATTATTGGAGTGGGTTGTGTGTTTTTAGGGAATAGGGTGGTAAGTAAATTATTTGTAATTAAGTAATTAATTAAGAAAAATTGAGTATTGATCATTAATTGTTTTGTTAATTATTAATTGGGTATTAATTTTTATTAAATATTTTTGGGTATTGATATTTTTTCTGTTAATTAATTATTAATGTGTTATTAATTTTTTATTACATATTATTTATTGGTATTGATAATTAATTTTTTTGTTTATTAATTGGTTATTACTTGGCATTAAATATTATTTATTGATATTGGTATTTTTTGTTAATTAATTATTAATTGGTTATTACTTTTTATTAAATATTTATTGGTATTGATAACTAATTTTTTGTTAATTAATTATTAATTGGTCATTAATTTGTATTACATATTATTTATTGTTATTGACAATTTTTTTATTTAATTATTAATTGCAAATTAATTTTTATTAATTGATTAATTGAAAATTAATTTAATTGTGTGAAATTTTATGTGGAGTGTGTTGTGTGTTTATTGGGGAATAGGGTGGGAAGTATTTAATATTATTAAAGTAATTATTATTTTTGATATATTTGTAGTTTTTTTTTCTGTTTCTAAATTTATGAATAAATCATTATTTAATTACAATATTTATTTCATTTATAAGTATGTTATTTCCCTACTGTTGCACTCACTGGAGTGGGAATAGTAATGTTTACCCCTACGCTATCCAGCGCTTTCCCTACTGTTGCACTCTCTGGAGTGGGAATAGTAATTTTTACCCCTACGCTATCCAACCCTTTCCCTACTGTTGCACTCACTGGAGTGGGAATAGTAATTTTTAACCCTACGCTATCCAGCGCTTTTCCTACTGTTGCACTCTCTGGAGTGGGAATAGTAATTTTTACCCCTACGCTATCCAGCGTTTTCCCTACTGTTGCACTCACTGGAGTGAGAATAGTAATTTTTACCCCAACGCTATCCAGCGCTTTCCCTACTGTTGCACTCTCTGGAGTGGGAATAGTAATTTTTACCCCTACGCTATCCAGCGCTTTCCCTACTGTTGCACTCACTGGAGTGGGAATTGTAATTTTTACCCCTACGCTACCCAGCGCTTTCCCTACTGTTGCACTATGTGGAGTAAGTATATATATATTAATTTATATGTATATGTTTAATTTATTTTAACATTTAGGGGTCGATTCCGATCTCGCTAGGAAAGCTCTCCGTCCGACTCGGATCCGGAGTGCTTTCCGACCGACTCGTGCTCCGGGGCTCCGAGCGCCCGAGTACGATGCGAACAAGCGCTGACCGACACGGGTTGCTCGGAGCCCCATTGAAGTCAATGGGAGCCTGTTGTACGACGCGTACACAGGCTCCCATTGACCAAAGAGGTACGTTGCGCACAAGGGTGCCCCCTGTAGTGGGGATGCATCTATGCAACCCGCAACGTACAGGCATGTGTAGGGGGGACCCTTGGGTCCCCCCCTGTGATCGACTCGTAGGGCTATGGGTGAAGGGGGTCCGGCGCGGACCGCCGAAGTCCGCTTCCCGGAGCGTTTACGTGTCGGAGGCTCCGACTCGATCCGGCTGTCCGAATCGTGCATCGTACTGGCTCGGCCGGAAATTGCCTCCATTGCACGGCACGGATTGCTTACGGTCGTGTCGTACGGAGCGGTTCGGAGCCGGAAACGATTCAGTCGTCGATTTTGCGTATCTCGCATCGTACTTGCTCGTCCGTACGGCTGTACGAGTCGGTTGGGAAACATGCGTACGGCTCGTGCTTTTCCGGCCGGTTTGCTTTGGAGCCCTTCCAAGCGGGATCGGAATCGACCCTATATGTATTAGTTATTATTTTTAAATATCTTTTAATATTTTTTACTATATTTCTTTTAATTATATGTATTATTTACTTAATTTTACATTATTATTAAAACATTTAAAAAACGATATTTTTACTTCGATATTTTGACAACTATATATTTTTTTCTGTATTTTTGTACTTACCTTTATGTAGATTGGACTTCGATATTTTTGATTTCTATATTTCTGTGTCGATATTTTTGCAGGTCGATTTTCTGTCCGTCGATATTCTGTCAGACATTCGGTTGGAAGGCCTACGACCACAGGTCGGAAGCTTTTTTACCGACATCATAATAGGGCCCTCAGTATGCAACTTTGCGATTAAATCTCATTTGAAAACAAACTGTTCTTGTCACATAGTTGTATTTGTCATTCTGTTAGAGAGAGCAAGTTCGTTACTAAGCCATTTCGGAGAACCTAAAAGTTCACTTGGACAGAGATAAGAACTTACGATTAAATACAGAAAAAACTGAACTTCACCAGTTATAGTTTAATGAACTAACTGTATCTTGCACCCCCATCATGCATTGCTTATCACCTCACATATAACATCACTCATGACATGTTAAATGGCATACAGCCTTGCACAGCTGGACTTTTCCAAAGGGCCTGGCTTCTAGATAGGCTCTGCACTCAACCCTACTCGGTCATTCAAACCCCGCTGCATACAGCCTTCGACCATACACAGTGGGAGAAGTGATTTAACATGCCAGGAGTGAAGTAATATTTGTTATCATAAGCATTGCCTGACATGGGTGCAAGCTATAGTTAGCTCACTAAACTATAACTGGGGAATTTTTGTGTTTTGTTTTGTTTTTTACACTCAAGTGCCTATCTCATTTCAAAACCTAACTATAATTTCAGTTTAACCTTTGCTTTTTTACTGAAAAACATGCAATGTGTTGTTATCAATGATGTCTTTTTAGATGTCATGAGTAATGTTATCAATGATGTCATGAGTGATGTAATAGGTGAGGTCATATGTGACTTCAAGAGCAGTGCATGGCAAGGGCATGAGTTATAGGTACTTCAGTTAAATATAACTGGTCAATTATAGTGGTTTTTTTTAATTTAAAATCTTACATTTTGACTGACATTTTCACTTAAGTGTAAGGTCCCTTAATCCTTTGTTTTTTTCCAGTGAATTTATAAGGTTTATTTTAATGTAAAGTAAGATATTTTTCCCATACCTAACTATAACGTCACTTTAACCTTTGTTTTCTTTCCAGCAAATTTCTAGTTTTTTTAACATGAAGTAAGATTTTATTACGATACCTAACTATCTGAACTACCCACAGTGCATGGCATTCGGCCATGCATGGGGTGGAGTTGGGCGCCTAACCCCCCCGCAGGTGACCAACTCCTGCCACATGGCCCTAAACCATGCACAGCGTGGGTTTGGGCACATGCACTGGGCTGCAGCAAGGCCATGAACCAACCCCCCCGCTGGCAACCATATCCCAATACTGGATACCCCCCCCCACGGACACACAACACCCAACTGTTTTTTGTTGTTTTTCCTTTGGGTCCCTATTTCACAGTAATCTTGCATTGCTCCCTTGAATTTTCGGGGGGGGGGGGGGCTGCACTAAGGACCACAAGAGTTCTTCAAGTCTGCGCCAATGCAAAATAAAATTAGAATTTTTGGCACTGTAACCCCACAGGGTCCATGGGATCAGGGTACCCATACCTGCCTCCTTTTGTTTTTGTTTTTTTGTTTTTTTGTTTTTAGGACACGGGGACCAAGCTTCCGAGTACTAAAATGGCGGCTGCAACTTTCTCTTCATATTGAGGCCTATCTATCAAATGACATGCTTTGAGCTTCCTGTACCACTGTACTCTGAAGAAGTATCACAAAGGTACCCATTTCCTACAACTCTCCCGGCCCCTCCTACATTTATTTCAAAATAGTATACTTAAATTTGAAGAATTTTTCACCACCGGGGCGGAGAGCTCCGCACAGGAAACATGAGAGAGGCAGAGATGTAAATGTCCTGCTGTAGGTTTGTAAAATGCATTTTGCAGCTAGTAAGTGCTACTACTAGAGAACTACTTTAAGAACTACAAAATATATTTGATGAATCTTGTACGAAGGCTAACAATTCATTTTGAAGTATGTGCGCCACCTACTTGTGACTGGCTTTACCTGCCTCATAATGAATCTATCACAAAAGCCAAACAAGCCTGCTTGAAACATATTTAGCAGTGACAGCACGTGACCGTGAAAAGAGCGTGGCCAGGCCAAACAGGCACGCACTTTGGGGCAAATTTACAAGGCCCTTGCGCCACTTTTACGTCACTTTTCCCATGTTAAAAATGACGCAAAAGTGGCGCAAGGGGCTTGTAAATCTGCCCCTTTGTTCCCCTTGTGATAGCGCTGACTAGCAATCAGTCTATGGTGTGCTTTAAATTTAAGGTGCAGAATCATTAGCGTCACGCACATATCACGCACTTCAAACCCGTGCAAGCTCTTTCGCAGAAATGGTCTGCACTTTAATCAGTGAATATTTATAATTAACGAATACATTTTTAACTTGTTTTCTCGGCTTAGCAGTTCGGTGTCAAAATCCCATTTGACGCAGGCGAATCTATTTTATAACAATCGCACTTATTATACTAAGATTAGATTGTAAATTAAATCATAGTAAATAATTTTCTTGTAATTGAATTAATAATAAAAACATTTTCTTCTCAGCCGTCTTGGAAAGACTCGTGTATACTCCATAAACTCATCGCGCGTTTGCAAAAGCTCCATGGATGAATAAAAGAATGCGAAATCTTATTAATAAACAATACAATAAACCTCAAATGTTTGCATTTTCAATAATGTCTTTTTACAAAGTAAATATTTTTCTGGCAGTTCCACTATCACAAACACACATGTGAACACGGTGTAAAGTGTTAATTGTGAATGAATGGTATTTTCTAATGTCTGTTTCTCTTTACAGTGTATATAAATGTAAAACCCTCCAGCAAACACTGCAAGGTGGGCTTCTAGCGTGTACAGAAAACTAATGAGTATTTATGACGTGAAATGCTTACATCCCTCTCTCTCTATATATACACAAAGTCTCTGCATGAAAATAAGGATTGCACTCAGCTCCGTACATTTAAATGCAAACACAAAATGATATTTGTTTTTCAGTGCATGTTACAGATTATCTTTTATTTATGTGCCTTTTTAATGTGCAATTTATCGAAATTTTTCCTTGAAGAGCAAAATAATATTGAATCGAGAATATTATTTTCTCTTGTGATTGAAATTCAGCCGTATAATTTTCTTATAATGCCTATGATGTGCTCTGCATTTTTAGTTATGAAGTTAGGCTCCAAAATCTTTGAAATATGCTGTTCTTCATGTTATACTCTGCTGGATAAACATCCTTTGAAAACAAGAATTGTGCAGTGATTTGGAATTCAAAGTGATCAAAGCTCAGGGGGCTCTGTCTAATCAATAATGCCTCGTGCCTTGCATCATTCACCAAGAAGTTAGTAATGTAACTCATACCTGAAAAGGTGAAAGAGTTTCCCATGAAGTAAATCAAGATTAAGGCCCTGATTTAGGCGGAGAACATTACCTCCTCCACCCTGATGGACTACTGTCCACCAAATTTAGGGATGACTGCTGGTCCAGTGATAATCTCAGTATGTTGAAAGGAATCGCTGTCACAGAAGTTCCCTTCATGGTACAAAAAGTTTGGTGGTTGAGTCCACCAGACAGTTTGCATCTTTTGTTTTCCAAAAACAAAAGTCCCAAAGTGGTAAGGACAGAAAAAAGGCCTCCACACCATCCATCCTAAGCAGGGCAGACGGTGTAACAGTCATTCTCCGAGGACTCCTACTCTGCTGGACCATCAGAGGATGCTTTCTGTCGATGGAGTCAACGGGGGCTCCATCGACGAAAAGACTACGGTTAGTCCATCTCTAAATTAAATGGGCATACTAATTGTTTGATGGACACAGCATTCTGTCGCAAAACTCTGTCTGCCAAACTCTAAATCAGGCCCTAAATCACAATATTCCCTTGCCTGGGTTTTTACATGATCTTCTTCTCTGCATGTGCCATTTGCCCATTTTTGAAGAAATCCCACTGTTGACAGTGCATTCACTATCCTGATAATTCCACAAGTTTGCTGATGCACACCAAACTACACAGCTGGGAAAGATGGAGTCTGGTTGCTGCTCGGGTGTCAGAGCTCTGCTATGGGGAACACAGTCACAAACACCAGGTTAGTTCATGTGCTGTAGATAGCACAATTTCTTGAACCAAGCACCCGGCTTCCATATATAGATGTATATAGTGCAACAAATGCCTTCTAGCCCCAAAATGGGTTCTGTCCCTGATGTTCCTAAACGTGTAAGAATGTATGCATGGGTGAAAGGCACATCCATGAATATTTTAACTTTTAGGAAGAGGGGGTGCAGTGGCTCATGTCAGTGCCCATGATAGCACATCCTGCCTCTCAAAATTTAAAGTATTCGGCATTAATGTATCATTTCCAATCCAATAATAGGCTATACTGACATTGAAACCTCGGGCCATGTTGATGGGTGACACAGAAACATTGTGCAGGTGTTTGGATAGATTTCTCCAGCCTAAAATAAAAACAAAATAGCAAAATTTGCCTCAGGAAGATGGCCAGTGGCAGTTCATTTTTACAGACATTGGAGCTACACCTCCCTTGTTTTGTGTAATTGCTTTTATTAAACCAATAGCGCATGAAAAGCTTATTATTCACTATTCTTATAATAAAAAATGGCAACCTTTGCTGCAAACAGCAGCCATGAGCAGTGAATTCTGTGTTATGTTTGGTGTGGGCACAGAGAGGCTCCTGCACCAGTAATAAAACAGATATTCCAGGATTGGTGACATCCCAGCCCTGGTCTCAGGGGTCTGACATGCTGAGGTAACATTCCAAAGTGACCTCTGTAAAGGTAGCCTCAGGCTCTTTAGGCTTAAGCCCTTCACTACCCAAAGTTACACTTCCATCAGGCTGTAACCTCACGTCTCGCATCCCCTCACAGGGCATGGAGGGGTCAGGAACCTCACTAACCTCACCCTACTGAGTGATGAGTTGGGGAAAGGTGGGGGGAAAGAAAGAGGCTGAATGCTTGAGAGTGTAGTGCATCAAGCTGGTGTATATTCTGGGCAGGCCCAAGGTTTCAGTGTCTTTCTTAATTGTTCAAGATATGAAGGAGCAGTGTTTCTACCCGGAGGGTCCTTGGAGCACCCAGCAGCTAAGCAGCTGCTCAGACAACTGAAGGTAACTTAAAAAAGTAACTCTCAAATGTTTTGTGTATGTGTGTGAGTGTGTGTATTATGAGTGTGTGTGTGTGTGTGTTTGTGTGTATGTGTGAGCATGCGTGTCAGCATGTGTGAGTGAGAATGATTGCCCGAGTGAGTGAATGGAAATAAGTCAGAGTGAGTGACTTGAAGTGTAACTGAGTGAGAATAAGAGAGTGAGACTGTGAGTAACAGTGAGAGTGAGTGAGAATGAGTGTTAATGAGAATGTGAATGCATGTTAGTGAGAATGAATGAGTGAAATTGTGTTTGTGAATGTGTTATGCTACATGTTTACCATATGACTCTGGCATACGGGAGGTAATTCTTGGTTCTAGAAGCACCCATGTCATAATGCTAGTACATAAGGGGTAATTCTTTGCATAAGGCGCTCCCCTGCATGGTTACAGACTGGGAGCATGAGCTTGAGTCACCTACGGCCTGCTCACCGTTCATATCTGTCATTATCTTTTTTTTTCTCTTTGTTTTTGTCCTCATCTCACCAATAAGCGTCTGCAATTCTTGTAGTAGAGCCGTCTTACCAACCTGTGCACCCCACGGCTGCTGCATTCGCTTAGGCCAAACTGGACCAGCCCCTTTGTTGGTAGCTTGGTGTAATCATAGGACTAGAGGGATCTAGAGGAAGTTAACCAATCTCAAATCGGAACCCCAGGATACTAAGGCTTGCCAGATGTTCACACCACTCTCACATACTCCTCCTTGGTCCAGGCGGGCCATGGCAAACGTGGCTTTAAGCCAGTCCTCACAACTTGTGGACCGTGGATCTTTCCACTTCTTGCAGATCTCTCTCCGAGCTAACAGTACCAGGTATAACAACAAGCCTCTGTGTATCTGCTGAAGGTTCTTCCCAGTCACACCGTCATCCCCAAATAGTACCAGGGATGCATTGACCTCAATTTTGACTTTAAATATGCCACATAAAACCTTTCCCACTCCCTCGCAGTAGGCAAGATCAGGACAGTCATAAAAAATGTGGATATCGTTGGCATTCAAGAAATTGCATCTTGGCATTTGGGGCAGGATAGTGGTGCAAACGTAGCGATTTTTGCAGGTGTGTAGTAGAGGCTATTTATGACAAAAAAGTGATTCTTCTTTAAACTGGCCGGTTTGACATATTTATAAAGAAGCTTCAGAGAGGGTTCATAAAGATCTTCAATATTGGGCTCAATGGGGGACTGATTCCAAACTGCATGCTGCGGAGGAGGATCCGCATCTTCGGCTTCCAAAAACTTCCTATACCAAATAGAAACTTCTTTCTTTTTAAGGGGTACTATTTGCACAGACTGCTCCGCCTCCCAATTGCCTCTAATGTCTCCCTTTTCCGCTATGTACCAAGAGGTTAGTTGCAGGTATTTGAATCTGGAAAGACTACTTCCCACCTTTGCTCTTATAACCTCCCAGGGGAGAGGTCCTTCTGAAGATAAAAGCTCTGACCAAATGATAATACCCACCCTTTTTATTGGAATTGCAAGGCTATCTTTCAGGAAGAGGGGGGTCCCCGGGGAGTCCCAGATCGGAGCAAAGTCTGAATAATACCCAATCCCCCATCTACATCTAACCTTATACCAGATGGTTAGGGCGGCCCTAAGGACTTTCAGAAGCACTCGTTTAAAAAATCTTGTGGCCCCGAATTTATACAAAAAACCTTCCCCTCCACCACCCCCTTCCATCTTAACCATTTCACCCAATAGCCTCCCCCATGACGACTCTTCCGGTTTTACTAGTAGCATCCGAATGTTTTTAAACTGGAAGGCCACCGAGTACCAGCCGATATCTGGGAGAGCCAGCCCCCCCCCCTTAATAAGCCTACATCTCAATTTTTTCCACGACAATCTAGCTCCCTTGTTTCCCCAGGTAAAACTTCCGATCTTACTTTGAGTTTTGCAAATATCTTTACTAGGGAATACAAGAGGGATCGCGTTAATCAGGTATGTCAACTTAGGCAAAATAACCATTTTTACCAGGTTGACCCTACCAAAAATTGTTAAAGGGAGATTTTCCATCTGGCGAACAAGCGGTCAATCTCTTTGATGGTCCTATTTAGGTTGATCTGGGGAATTTTATCCAGATCCTTGACGATAGTGATACCCAGGTATTTAAACTCTTTACTCTCGGTACCGTCCCAGTTGTCAATATTCCAACACATCACCTCTGTTTTGGAGGTGTTGGCTAGATATCCTGAAAGAGAACCAAATTCCTCCAACAGTGCTTCGATCCTTGGTATAACCACCCCTGGGTCATTGGTGTATAACAACAAATCATCAGCATATAGAGCCAACTTGCTGCTATATTGCTGACATTTAAAGGGGGAGATTAAATCGTCAGATCTTATAGCTTGTGCCAATGGCTCTATATAGATATCAAATAGCAAGGGGGAGATGGGACAGCCCTGTCTTGTTCCTCTTTGGATGTTAAAACTGGAGGTCAACATACCATTCAGCAAGATCTTTGCTTTGGCTCCCTGGTAGCAATGAATCAAGGTCCGGATAAAAATAGGACCAAAGCCCATAGACCTTAGAACCTCCCAGAGGTATACCCAGCACACTCGGTCAAATGCTTTGGCCGCGTCAAGAGCAACCACGGACAAAGGATTCGAACTTGCCATGGCCAAGTCGATGTTACCAATTAGCTAGTGCGTCTGCTCCTGGATGTATCTCCCGGGGAGGAACCCCTTTTGGTCAGCATTTATCAAAGAAGGTGCCAACTTAACCAGTCTCCCTGCCAGAATACCCATAAATATCTTGTAATCGACGTTCAGCAGGGAGATCGGCTGATATGAGTCCGCTTTAAGGGGATTCTTCCCTGGTTTCAGGATAAGTACTATGGTAGCTTCTTTCCAGGACCTGGGCACCTGTCCTACCGAGCTATACACAGAGTTAAATAAGTTACCCAATATCAGGGCCAATTCATCCAGAAGAAGTTTGTAGACCTCACTATTGAGTGCATCCGTACCTGCTGCTTTATTATTTTTACATTTATTTATTTGGTCTCTAATTTCACTCTCAGTTATTGGAGCGTCTAGGCTTTCACGACTTTCATCCGTTAATATCGGCAGGGATTTTCCTCTTATCCAAGATTGAAGGGATTCAGTGTTAGGCACCGTCTCCTCCCTATATAGCTCTGAAAATAAGGAGAGGAGGCAGGCTTGCATATCCTCTAGTCTACTTGACTTCTCTCCGTTTTCATTTATTATCAGTTCATTGATGTTATTCTTAGTGCGATCCACTCTTGCTTTCCATGCTAATAGAGCACCTGCCTTCTCGCCATTCTCGAAATTCTGCATGTTTTTGGTCAACCATTGTGCCCTGCACTTCTGATCTAATCTTCCCCTGTACATCTGCCGAAGATCTTCCAAGTCCCTCTGAACTTGTACCATTCTTTCAGGGCTCCCTTGATTTAGCCGCACCCTCTCTGACTCTAACTGAAGAATTTTCCCCTCAAGGGTCTGTAGCTCCCGAGCCTCCGCCCTGTTCTTAGAGCATATAAGACTATGCAACAAGCCCCTCAAGTTGACTTTAAAGGCATCCCAGACGTAGTCCATAGAAGTCGAACCAATATTTATAGAGAAATAGTCTAGGGTAGCTGTTTTAAGAGCCCTCGCAATCCCAGGATCTTCCAACATGGACCTTTTAAGGGACCATCTAGGTTGTAAATTGGGTCTCTTCCCCACGAAAGAAAACAACACAGGGGCATGGTCGGATAAATGACTAGGCAGAACTATTATTCGAGTCAAATTATCCAAACTGGACCTGTCCACTAACACATAGTCTATCCTAGATGAATGGCCATGCTTCTTACTATAGAACGTAAACCCCTGAGTATCACCCATCTTTACCCTCCACAGATCTGCAAGCTCTAAATCATGCAACATGTTCTTCATAGCACGGCGAACTCGGGGTGCCCCTATATAGTGGCTCTGGTTAGATCTATCTTTTAGGGGGTCAAGAAGAACATTAAAGTCGCCTCCAATAATTAAAGGCGAGTCTACTTCAGCTAGTTTAGATTGCAGTTTACAAATGTAAGTCGGGTCATCGATATTAGGACCATAGAAAGAAGCACATGCTAGTTCTAAACCACCATAGTCCAATAAGGCCACTATCCATCTCCCTGAATGGTCGGTTTGGATGCATTTAATGGAACAACCTGCCCCCTGTTCTATTAGTATAACCACCCCCTTACTGTGGACTGTCTGCTCAGAGGAGCAAAAATACTTTACCCAGGCATATTTAGGGAATATAATACTACACTCTGCATAGCTTAAATGCGTCTCATATATCTGTCATTATCAAAATACTAGCTGCATTCCATTCCATGGCCTCTACGTTTTTCCAGATGGTAAGTTCTGAGAATGTAGGCAGCTCACAGGCAAGCCAGTCCAAATGTTTGCAACAAACACTGAGCTACATTACCAGCAGAGTGCAGTAGTTTATCACTGTGCCACAGTACCTACAGAAAAGGCAAAGTGTGTCAAGGGATTAATATGTTTGTGTCTATTTCCCTCATCTATTAGGTGTTATTGATTGCACCCACATGGCACCTCATCTGAAGACTGATTTGTATATGGCTGGGTCTGAACTGGGGTGGCGAAGTGAGCTAAAGTATGATGATGGATTCAACCCAGATCTGTGCCTGGGGGTGAGTGTCTGAAAAGTTTCAGCGCTCCGTCCTTCATCTCTTTGTGTTTGCTTTGTTCACCCTAAGTTGGCAGGTTATGCCCAGACGTGGTTCCCTTGCTCACTTTGCCACTGGATTCAAGCTTGCCTGGCTGATGAGGGGTGTTACCCCGAAACTGGTCCCAGGATGCTTGTTTCCAGTCCAGGAAAGACCTGGCTTGTCAGTTCAGGCTAGACTGTTCCCATGAGGAATAGGGTCAAGACTGATTTGCATATGGCTGTATCTGAACTGGGGTGGCAAAGTGAGCTAAAGAACGATGGTGGATTCAACCTAGATCTGTGACTGGGGGTGAATGTCTGAAAAGTTTCAGCGCTGCGTCCATCATCTCTTTGTGTTTGCTTTACCTCAGCTACATCACCACCTTTTTCTGCAACAGACACAGGTGTCACCTCATTAAAGTGCAAGCTGTCTATAGTGCCTGGGACTGCTTGACTGATGTATATGCCATCTTTTCTAGAGGCACAAATGACAGCTCTAGCTTCTGTCAGCCACCTCTTGCATGCCAATTGTTTTCTGGGGATTTCACTGACATATGGCTCATAGATTGACTGATTGAAATATTTTATTTTGATCTCTAGGATCATAAAAGCAACATAAATATTACAACAAGCAGAATAAATACTCTCACATATACATAGTTGGCACAATCAATTTTTCTCCCAATACAGCCCTATAGTGTATCTAGACATATCTGCTATCCTGGTGTCAGTTACAAAATTCTAAAGAATTGTTAAAAATGCAAATGCAAGCACAATGACATGCTACCATACAAACGCAACATATTACTGGTGCACATTTTTGACAGGCCATTAGTGTGAAGTGTAGGGAGCTGACCCTATCTTTGTCATACAAACCATGCACTTCTAAATAAATATGACAAAAACTTGGCACAGTAAAACTATTAAAAAGTACTTTAAAAGTTTTAAAATAAAATATAAAAGTTATAATTTCATAGTAAAAGCTCATCAGGCAACACAAGCTTCAACTGTGACTTGAGGATAAAGGGAGGAAGAATATCATACTTCTTCAATATTAAAGGAGCACCTAACCATTTACTTGAAGGCACCTGGTGCACCAAATCCAAACAGACAATAAACATTTGGCAATATCATACACTATAATTTGTGTTGTGCCTGTGCTAAGTACTCTGAGGGCCTCCAAGTACCTTCTAGTTCCAAGTGACTTACAAATGGGCAATATCCATTTATTTCTTTGGGTAGCATAAGCTGGACAAAAGAATAATATGTGTGTTGACGTCTCCAAGGCTCCCATACATGCTGGACATAGATCATCTTTTACTTCTACACCTGTCCACTTGCTACAAAAAGCCTTTGCAGGTAATGACTTATACCTAAACTGCAGATACAGTTTACGTGCCCTCATCGGCACTATTCTATCTATAGTAGGTTCATAGCGATTTAGCGATTTAGATTTATGATCAAAAAATGTCCCTGTTAGGCTGCTTGTGTTTCCTGTGACCCTTTGGAATGCCATAACTTACCAGTAGATGTTTTTTAGACTGCTTTTGGAGACTAATAACAAATCATCAGTGTTTAGTCACAATCTCTCCAAACTCAGTGCACCCAAGAGGTTGTTCACAAATTTGAACTATTGAATTTTCATAGCCTTCCCTGACAACAATAACTCTCTGAGGCCCACCCGGTAGTATTCAAGGTCTGGGTAAGACCAAAGCCTATGCCAATATGTCAAGATTTTGCACTCGACTTTTTCTTTAAATATCTTTTTGCTAGATCAAGGTAAACAGGGATCAGTGGGGTGCTCATTGGGAGGGTCAATAAAGATCATAGGAGCTTGTATTTGACGGTATCCAATAGTTTAATATTCACACAGTCCCAGAGTTCTAAACCATATTAAACAGCTCCTAGTACCTTCACATTATATATCTCAAGGGTCGGGCCACTCTCTTTGTGAAGGTCTTCTTTTGTAATTTCACAATATTAGCAGCTTGATAGGATAAAGATACATATGCTTTTTGGATTTATAAGTCCCAATTTAGATTTGGCGATAATCGTATACCTAGATAATCAAAACTAGATACTTGCTCAATTTGGCTAGTTCCAACATGCATCTGTGGTCTTCCTTGTTTCTTTTGGTGTGTTGGGCTAAAAAACATAAACTTCTTTTTCGTGCTGTTTAGCTCAAGCCCTTGCTCCCCACAAAACGCAGTGAAGTCATTTAACAACTGCTGCAATCACCACAGAGATTTCGATATCAGAAGCGTATCGTCCACGAAAAGTAGGGCGGGCACCCAACAGCCTCTCACTTTTGGTGAATCACACCCATCTCTGGCCAAATGGTCAACTGCTCCATTTTTAAACAGGAAGAACAAGGTTGGTGCAAGAACACAGCCTTGTCTGACATCTCGATCTATCCTAAAGGAATCAGTCAACTGGCCCTCTAACACCCTTCTTACTCTGGCACAGTTATCCAAGTGAAGCTGAATAAGAATATCCAAAGGCTCTCTGGTAAGCCCATTTTTTGAAGCTCCTTCCAATAAATACCTCTGGGTATTAAGTCAAATGCAGCACGCAGGTCATCAAAGGCAACATAAAGCTTGCCTCCGCCGATCACTGTGGTATTCCAAAATATACAATTAAAACGAACCACCTGGTCTAGTGTGCAAATGTTACTAAGGAAGCCCGCCTGGAAATCTGATAGTAGATTACTGTGTTGTATCCAGGATTGTAGATGGGCCAAAACCTGTTTACAGAATATTTTTTGTAATGCATCATTCAAACTTATTGGTCTGTATTTCGTTGATTCGTTACGTGATGCCTTTTTTAAAATTAGACTTCCATGATAAAGGGATATCCATTCCCGGCAGTATAGTATTGGAGGGCAAATTTATGCAGGGGCCCCATACTGCCGGGGCGACCAGATATACATCATTGGGTATCATGTCTGGACCGGGGGCTTTGGAGGCATGACCGGATTTTATTGCATCCACTGTTTCATTGAGCTCAAATCCAATGCAGCTATCACTGTCTGCCCCTCATAGGTAAGGTATAACATCTCAAACAGGGCCTGTATGTCCATCTGATAAGTATTCCAAAACATACTCACTTGCTACTCACTACAAAACAATGGGCAACCATTTCCCTAACATTACCTGCATGCATGTATAGATGATGTAGTACATTTAGAACACAATCACCTCCTAAAAATATCACATCTTAGTTGCACACAATTATTGGTATGCTCCCTCACACCCTTCCAACATCTAACCACACCGTGCCAACAGAAGTAGTATGTGAGCTATAATTGAGCACCCTTTTGGTATAATAATTTTTTACATTACCTGCTAGGTTGGTTGCTGCATTATTGTGGCTGGAAAGTGTCCTCTAAATAATTAATGGTGGACTATTGCACCATCCACAAATACAATCCTGACACAAGACTGTTGCAGCTAGTATAAATTCATACTCAAACATGCTTTGTTCACTTTATTAATCGTACACTGCACTTTCACACTCATTCTATCATATTTTCATTTTTTTCTCAAAAGTAAAAGCATTCATATAGTTCACACAAGTATTTACTTGTGTCTATCATTTCAATGTGGTTTCCCATAATAAAAATTAACTCTCTTTAACATGTAATCTCCTACCCTATGTTTAAGGAGACCTTCGCAAGCAGGGCGTGAACCTCCATGTGCAGGGTCGTGACATACATTCTTGGGGCCCAGATCTCCACCTATCACTGCAACCAAGAAATGACAAACAGGTACAGAAAGTAGCCCCTTTTCTGACTCATCCTCTCACCACAAAAAATTTAAAGATGAAGAACTTAAGACCCAGTTGAGCATGGCAATGTGGGCTCATATTTGGAGGGAGATCTGCACGTGCTGCAGTGTAGTGGGTTCTCATACCAGCAGAGGGAAGGAAACCGGCAAGCGTTCAGAAGACCTTCGCCACAGGCCATTCATTATGGCCCAGGATGTCCTCCCAGTTAGGTTCTTACCCCCTGATTGACACCACTTCACAGAGGGATCCAGAGAGCAGCCTGGCTAGTCCTCTATGCTTGGCTTGAAAGCATTAGAACAACAGAAAGGTGATAAATGATATATGTGTCTGGTAATATAAGTGCTTAACTGCTTTCACAGTGTTGTCAAGTGATGTAGCCAGTTTAATTTTTTTTATTATGTTCATGCTGACTGTAATGTCCTGTTAAATGAATTGATTGACTAATTATTTATTGTTTCACATTTAGAAAATCATTTATGTTTTAAGAGTAATGTTATTTCGACACAATGGAAATTGTTTGCAATCTTAATATAGTAAGTGCTTATCCCATATGTTACTACTTGAACATTGACTCATATTACATTTATTTATTTCCAACAGAAGTGCAAGGCTGACACTGTTTAACTTTTACTCACAATTCCACATGCACAGCTACATTTTCTAAGTCCAATGAACTTTTTAGTTATTTTTTGCGAGTGTCATATTTTTAAGTGTGTATCTTTATTTTGTGTATAATTACAAAACTAAAGAGAAAATTCTGACACTAAATCGTTTCCATGGTAGGCAGCATGCTGGTCGCACTGTTGCCTGAGTGGAATTGTCTGCCATGATTCAATTCCACATACACGTCTCAATTTCTAGAAAGAGTTCCTGCCACCCTGGTTTAATGTTTTTGGAAGCATGGGTGAATGTTTTACAAAAATAATGGACATAGCTTAACCACTAAGACAAATGGATGGTTTACCTTTTAAATCACCATGGCAAAGGGCAGTCAATGTCTTCACCATATAAATATTTTTCTTACTTAATGTTATAGTTTCCTTTAAAAGCATTTGCATGCATATGAAATAGTGGACATTGTCGTTCATCCTTTCTTCATTTTGCCTTCACTCCTTTTCAGAGGATAGAACTGGCCAACCAACAAAACACCAGTACCCGGTGTAAATAATACAGGACCCTCGACTGCAAGGTGGGAATGACAACCAAGCACCAGCAGGAAGAGTGCACCCGCCCGGAGAAGATCTTGTCAACCACAGACAATCTCCAGGCAGAGGCTATCAAGTCCACTCTGGAGGTGAAAAAATTGGTAAATGGGTAGAAAAATAGATAGCCAGTTGTGGTAAAATGAGATCTGAAGTTATATTTCATAATTACTCTAATGTTTTAGTTGTGTTTGTGATTTACTTTAACAATGCTATGAAACATTTGCAAAACATGCAACGTTCTGTCCATAGTAAGCAAAAAAACAACTTAAAGATGTTACATATGTTCATCTGAACAAATTGCTAAAACGACATTACACTAATTAGATAATTAAGTACTGTGAACATGTGGCTATTATACTCATTGGGCTGCAAGCCAATATGTTCTCTGGCTGAGAAATTGCGTGTTGACATCATTCACAGGGCAATGCAACTATTTTATTTTACAATAAACCATTTTACCGAATTATGTTTGTATTAGAACCAGAAAAATATTACATTTATTTTCATTTACTTAATCTCTAGATCATCCACAGAGCATCTCATTGCGTTTGTAGTTTGGTAACCCTACGAAATGTTGCATCTCCTTTAGTTTTTTTTTCTCTTCCATCCATCTCACAAATTATTAGTATTGATTGTATTTTTAGATTTATTGTCTGTGGTTGAGAAAGGGTTCTGCAACCCCAAATGCCCGGTGACACGAAGTGCAGTACTCATTTATTAATCTGTAAAAGCATGTGAGCAGAATTTGAAGATTACGACTTTAATATGTGTGTCTTTCCAGTGCGGGCTGTTTTCTTTACTCAGATTATATGTAAGCAAAATGGCACCTTCAGCTCTGCAGGCATACAACAAGGGGCAACGCACACAGCTTCACCGCCAGGAACTGGTGTCATGAGTTGATTCTTCATACATTTGTACAGCAAAGTTTGGTTTGCCAGAACGACTGCACTCTATCTGAAATTAAAATGTGCGGTTTCAAGCTGACCTTAAAATGAATGACCCCCAAATGTAATCAGTCTGGAAATCGACAAAAATGTCAAGTATGACTTTCAGCTTCAGAATTATTTAAAGAATTATTTTTTTTAATTTGCAGGCAAAACAAAGATTATTCCCAAAGTATGTTTAATATCTGGAACACAAGAGAATGAATTGTTTTCCAGCTTGCAAGAGTATGGGCTTCATTAGGAGTGGATCGGTTAATTTCGACCCGTGTGTGAAACCCGTGTTTACGCACGGGTTGGAATTACGAGTTGAAAGTTATTTAACGTGTCGATAATTATCAGATGCATTAAATACCTCAAGCTTTGTTAAATTCTGTCAAATCCACTCTGCTGAAATTTAACGGGGGAAATGTGTATAGTATTTACCATACCATGCAGATTTTGGTGCGATAAACATCACAATACTTGGGGCATATTAGCAAGACCGGCGATAAAATTATCGCCGTTTTAGCGGCAGGAAACTGCCGCTAAAACGGCGATAATGGGCTTGCTAATATGCGTTATAGAATTCCAATAGAAGCCCAGGTTAGATGTCCTGCACATCTAACCTGGGCTTCTATTGAATTCTATAACGCATATTAGCAAGCCCATTATCGCCGTTTTAGAGGCAGTTTCCTGCCGCTAAAACGGCGATAATTTTATCGCCGGTCTTGCTAATATGCCCCACTTGTGTTATTCCCCACGAACTCGTAGTAGGTGGTATTTATCCCACTCAATAAATAATATACCCCGTGGTATTGCTATTTGTCAGGTGCGTGAAATAGCACCTACACTCCTAATCAGGGTCTATGTGTGGAATGGTGTAGCTTCATCTCAATTGGCTCTCTGATGTTGCAAGAACAGAAATGCTGAAGTTCTACAGTCTCTTTGACTTGGGTATTGATTGAAGTGGTCTGCACATAATGGTCAGACATGCTCAATACATAGTCAAATAGTGTCTGCAGCAGACAAGAAGAAAATAAAATAGATCCATAGACCTCACAGGGAAAATGTTTACTCTCTTTGAAGCTCATTGTTGGTATTTTTGTGTCTCACTTTTGATGTGTACTTAAGGAGTCGGTGATTTATTGAGTACGCCAATTATGTGGAGTTTATGTTTATTTTTTTTAAAAGAAGCAAGTACAGTTTTCCTTTATTTCCTTGAAATGGCAACTCGAAAAGTAGAAAATGCATGTGCTTCAGAAAGGCTCCTCATGCAGCAAGGTGCATGTTTAGAAAATAGAAATATTTGCACAATTTTTGTTTGCAATTCGAATGTCTTTAAATGTTTGAAGCAAAGAAATAGCATTGATTTATGCAGGGAAGAACCTCCATCTAATACAAATATTGTAAAGTTTTCAAATTGTGTAATATAGATATATGCAGCTGGGCTGGCTATTTAGTAAAGGGGTGTGTTTTTCAGCAAAATGGCTTAGTGAGTTAAGTGTTCTCTGCTAACATCCTCTGTGATCCTTAGGTCATAAGTTACCAGGGGGACTGAGCTATTCATATTTCTGAGGCCAATACATTGAGTACCATTTCTTTGAGGGATAGTAGTAAGGATTATTTCTCAGCAATTACTAGCAGCAGAACTGCAGTGTAAAAGCAAGACATTTTTGTATTGTTATTATTATTATTGTCATTATTATTAGTGGTAGTAGTTGTAGCAATAATAATAATAATAATAATAATAATAAGATGAAGAAGAAGAACAATAAGAATACATATCAATAGAAGTATTATCGATAAGGGTAGTGTGTGCCTGCCAATAATATTGAGTGAAGTACGTTTTCGAGTTGGTTATACTTAGTAAAAGCATATGCAAATGCTGTTGGTGTGTATGTCCACAGACTATTTTAGGCTCAGGGCTTGAAATCGATGACAAGGGAAAGCACTTTGTGAACACACTCGGGGGCAGATTTACAAGAAAGTGACGCATCTGTAGAGATGCGTCACTTTCCCTGCGCCACACTGACAAACCCTTGCTCCACCATGGATGCGCCGTATTTACAATACGGCGCACCATGGCGCAAGGATTGACAGATGCGTCAGAAATTCTGACGCATCTGTTGAGGCAAAAGTCACGCATTGCTGGAGTCGTGTCGCAAGCACAACGCAATTCCAGCAATGCTTTTTGAGGTCTATTCCCACTACACTGCGTCACTCCTTACACCTGCTTCAAGCAGGCGTAAAGTTTTGATGCAGTGGCGTCCTAGAAGTGACGCAGTGAAATCTTGTAGGTTTCACTGAGTCACTTTTATGAGGCCTTCCTGCGTGGGAACGCCCACCCTGCATACATTATACCTGACTCAGGTATAATGTGACGCAGGGTTTTACAACGCGACACATCTCCCTAGATGAGTCACGTTGTAAATAGACCGCATTGTTTGTGCCGCCGTTGCGTAAGTGATGCAATGGTGGCGCAAGGAGGCGCAAGGGGCTTGTAAATCTGCCCCACGGTATATAGGGACAGCCAGGTTTTTCTGTATAAGAAAAGTAATAGAACTTGCCGTGTGTGCAGGTCTCCAGATTTTTTTGGGACCTTCCACTTGTTTATTTCAGTTTAGAACTTGAAATAAAACAGTGTCTGGAAAACATGACTAACATGGTGTTCAAAGAAGAGATGTGAGAAATTGCAATCTTTTCTTCTGTGAAACATCATAAAATTGCATGAAATATGTAAACTTTTGTTAAATTCACTTTGTAAAATATGAGTAATTGAGGACTTGCCTCTCATTTAAAAGTCACATGGGATACTGTCAATGGGACTGATTCACAAAGAAACTGTCTTGTGTGAGACGATTTCTGCACAACCCAGTCGACTTTGGAAAATATTGTGAGAAATTTTGTAGCAGCAAAATTCACAAAATCTCACAAATGTAGTCGATGTAATGAAGATTTTGCACTGGTCTAGCGAAAAGGAGGTTATAGAAAGTCAAAAAAATTACATCAGCTAATTTAAACATTGATGCACTCTAAAGAGTAAAATGCTTTCAGTGATCCATTATAAAGAAAAATGGTGGAAGTTATGTCTCAATCATTCAATCAATTATTCAATCAATCAATCAGGGGTTTTAAAGCACACTAGTCACCCGTAAGGGTCTCAAGGTGCTGGGAGGAGGGTGTGAGCAGCTCCGTAGGTCATTCGAAGAGCCTGGTCTTGACGTCCTTTCTGAAATGGTGCAGAGTCGGGCTTCGTCGGATGCGAAGGGAGAGTTCGTTCCAGGTTTGGCCACCAGGTAGAAGGATCTGCCACATGCTCTCGCTCTGTGGATGCGGGAGACCGTGGCTAGGGTGAGGTCGGCAGAGCAGAGGTTTCTCTTGGGGGGGTGGAAGGAGATGAGTTTGTTGAGTTACTGGGGTCCAGTGTTTTGGAGGACTTTGTAGGCATGTGTGAGCAGTTTGAAGAGTATTCTTCTTTCGACGGGGAGCCAGTGGAGGTCGTAGAGGTGTTGGGTGATGTGGTCATGTTGTGGGATGTCGAGGATATGTCTGGCTGCGGCATTCTGGACGGTCTGGAGATTGCGGAGGAGTTTTTTGTTGATTATGACATAGAGGGCGTTTCCGTAGTCCAGTTTGCTGGTGATGAGTGCATGGGTGACGGTCTTCCTGGCGTTGGGGGGGATCCATTTGAAGGATTTGCGAAGTATGCACAGGGTATTGAAGCACTGGTGTGCCTGTGTTCCACCCACATCTCCAAAGTTCCATTATGTCCTCCATGTCGACCTCTACAGTCACTACTGGTTATTCAGCAGAAGAAAGAGGGATGAGACCATAATAGATGCTTGATTGTGAAACAAGAGGCTAGTTTGAGCAAATCGGATCAGTGTGCCATGGAGGAAGAGATGAGTGTGACTGGCTCATCAACCTCTTCTGCAGAATCAGCAGATCATTGAAGTGGGAAGGAAAAATCAGTGGAAGTCAATATTGCTAACAAATGTAATAACAAATTGATGGAGCCTACGAGCCACCAGAAAAATATTTGATATGTTAATGAGACCTGTAGGCTTTTCACAGTGGTGGTGATTTGGATTCATTTGCAAAAGAAGTTGTTCTGACAAATAAGTGAATGGGCAGATTACACCTATTGAGATTCAGCGACATGGCCACATATAAGCTTTTTGGGAAGGTAACAGTGCAATCAAAATCCAAAACTGTTAACATTCCAGCATCATTATCCACCCTGTTCTTCTACAACCACAGATGGTTGTTGGTGGAAGCCCCCTGATGTTTAGTAGGATACTTACAGGAAATTATAAAATTCATATAAGGATCATAAACATAGAGTTCTCAATGGACCCTGGAGACAGTAACCAGACAAACAATTTCCTTCTACTGTTTGTGATGTCCACAATCTGCAAGCACAACAAACAAGGTACATATCTTATCTTATAACAGTAGGGTAATGTATGGAACGAATGACAGATACAGGTGCAAGGACTGACCATATGAAGACCAATAGGACACAAATCTATTCTAAAATATATTTTTAAAAATTGGCCATCACCCTGCTATGGAGTACCTTCATGGAAAATCAAAGTTTCAGTGAGCTAATTTTATGTGATATTCATCAGTGGTTGAGAGACCTATCTTAATTACAGTCATTATCTACAATTCTGTTGATGTACTGCCTAGATTCCCCTAATCCCAGTACCTTCTGCTGTGACCTCAAATGCAGTAAAACATGAAAGTACTCACAGCCAGATCGCCAGGTAAAAATACAGACGCACTTGCCCACATAGTATGATGAACCAGCACGTTCTAAGCGGGGGACAATCTGAAAGGGCGAGTATATCATAAATAAGTGGAAAGTGGAAACAAGAATTGGTTTACCTAAATGTATAATGCTAATTGTGTGTGAAAATATGAAATAGAACTGTACCACAGACCTATTTCTAATCATATATCTTGTACATTCCTGCATAAAGGACTGACAGATGACAATACACAATTAGAGACTGCATTTTTTACACACAAATGCTACAAAGATGTGATACCTAGTATATTTACCTATACTTATATCTACTGTGACAATGGATGAGGTATATATTAATATTCTGTGGCTGGTACATGCAACTTTACCAGTGGCAGTCTAATGCAGATTATTGCACTAATCAAAGATGAACACGCTACTTTCACATTGGTTTTGAGACTCTGAGGCCCTATTATGATGCCCTGAAATGGCATAGCGCTGAGCCGAGCGCCTGTTGTTATGCGCCTGCAGAATGTCAACTCCTTTAACCCGGTATTTCTCCGAATTAGGGTTTGATTTTCACATAGTTCAGCTCTGAAACAGTCAGAAAGGTCTGCCTCTTTCTGTTTCTGAGCTGATCTGTCTAAAGTAATGAACTAACTCGGAGAAATACTGGGTTAAATGAATTCACTTAACACACTGCAGGGGAATGAAAACACGTCACCAGCGCAGCCCATCAAGACACGGCTACTGATCTTAGTAGTAGGCAGTGATGGCGGGGTTGCTGGTAATTTGTTATAGCACGTTTCTTGTGCTGTACAAACAGTTTGCTAGTGAAGTAGCCTAAAAAATCCTAGAAAATTCCATAAGAAAGAAAATTCACTTAACAGAGATGCCGGTATGGTGCAGAGTGCAGACTATATATCCGTCAGCAGCAACATAGGATAGTTCATTCCTTATATTATGGCAGTAGTCATGTCTTTTGCCCAGAAAATCAACAGTCTGAATATACTTCGGAAATTTCCTTTTTTGACGCCATGCCGTATTTTTCAAGCAAGGTGTTTGTTGCAAAAGTGAAAAAACGCTCAGGCAGAAGTCTAGAGCTTGCTCTAGTCCAGCATAGAACTGCATACCAGATGATGAAAGGCATACAGTGATGCCTCATGTATGAAGACCCCTCGCTGCCATCTCAGGGTTGATGCAGAGGCAGACATTCTCACACATCTTCTTGTGCTGGTGTGGCGTTTACCAGTTTGCACCCAGGCCCTTTGCCATCATTGTCAAGTCAACAGCAAAATGGGTGATCCTGTCGCCTTCTAGAGGTGAAATCGATCATTTGAACTGCAGACATATTCCACACATCCCCACCTGCCGTGCCACTTTCGTAGTTTAGGGTTTGCCAGGTACTGAGGGATGAGTAGTCAAGGCAGGAACCTTATATGTCAGCCACTTTCACTTGTTGTGTTCATCTCCCTTCACTGAAATCCATTAACTTTAGCTGCCCAGATCTTCTCCTGATGAGCACCCCAATTATCTACATATACATGTAACACTGCCTTTAGTGATCCTGATGTGGACCTGTTAGCGTCAGACATGACCAGGGTCCACATAGTTGCCACCATAAGACTAGTGCTAGCCTGACTATGCATCTGCCACCCATTACCATACCCATTTTCGCCCACGCATGCACAGAGAACTCCCATCTTACCTTGTACACCCGATGAATTGCCAACCAGAGCAAACTCAATGCCATCTCATTGAACAAAACTCATTCACATCATTACATAAAACACTACATGCAGAAAACTGTGAAGACACCATTTTTACATAAAGCCTTTGTAAACTTCCTTAATTCAGAGATGTGACTTAAATCTCCATTCACCCATGCGCCTCATGTATTCATCCCTGATGGATGCAGCATCCAACACTAAATTTGGACACACAATTCTTTTGGTGTCCTGGGCCATTGCCAC
This sequence comes from Calotriton arnoldi, assembly GCA_963921515.1. Lineage (NCBI taxonomy): Eukaryota > Metazoa > Chordata > Amphibia > Caudata > Salamandridae > Calotriton > Calotriton arnoldi. Next base: position 59,512 of record CAWUFW010019877.1, read on the forward strand.
CCAAACTATTTAGCCTGCAAACGTCTTCAGTTTCCTTACGTTTCATTTCCTCATCTCGCCCACACATGCATTTGTTTGTCATTTCGTATACAGATCTAAGACTACAACAAGTATTTCACTTTAATGCCACCACCGTCTTGCCATCCAGGTCCTTCGCTGGGTCTGCAGTATTCTAATGAAGGCAGTAATGAAGAAAATTAAAGTTTCTAAAATGTCAACTTCAAGGTGCACATGTAGATTGTGGATATTGACTCCTGAGAGATCTATGAACCCCCTGAGCAGAAGAAAAAAACCACCATAGCAATCCACCTCATCAGCAGACTAGGCAGATTCGATAGGAGCCCAGAGTGACTTGTGTCATGTGTAACTTTCACTTTCACTGTGAGTGACTTCAGCTTCTGCCACATGCCATCCTTGGCTGTTACGCCTTCCACACAAGACGGCAATGTAGCATTACTCGAGACGAAAGAGGCAAGTAGTAGAAGAGTATGGAGTAGTGAATGGAGAATGCAGTTGTATTTAATTGGACAGGCAGGGACCAGCATTGAGATGTTTTGTAAGGCCTCGGCTAAGGAGTGGTAAGAAATCTACATCAGAACATTGAGAGGAACTGAGCAAAATATTTTAACATACAGGATGCAGAGAAACCTGAATAAAGGTAGAGAGTTGGTACGCTGAATGCTATGGCCTGTGTGTGGGGTGGGGGTGGAGGGAGAGGGGTATGAGTAGGGGTAGGAATAATGGGTAGATAAGGGGAAGCTAAGTTCTGGCAAGGTAAGCATTGTGTCTCTCATTTATGAGGCCCCTTGCTGCTCTTTTACGTCGCTGGAACATCACTTTTTTGACATTCCGGTGGCGCAATGTGCCGTGGCATATTTAGAAGGCCATGTACAGCGATTTTACGTGAATTTTCATGGCCTTGTAAATATGTGCCCCTTTCACACGGAACACTGCGTGAAAGGGGCATTCCATGGGTGTTGCTGTGGGTGTTCCCAGGCAACATCCATGGAATCTGAAGCATTCCCAGATTTTCGAGAAATAGTAATCCTGAGAATGCGTCAGAATCTAACGCCACCCCAGGGGTGGCGTTAGGGAGGCTCAACGAGGAGAAATGCATTCATTTCTCCATGTTTCTTCCTTTTTCTATGTGTGCTGCATTCTAGCACACATAGAAAGAGGAAATCACCTGAATTGATTGATTTTGTCCAGGAAGGTGCCCTTTACTGCACAAAATCAATCAGCCCTGCAACGCAGTCACCCTTACACCATGGTGCAAGGGTGCCTGCATTGGAGCATGGCAGCCCATTGTGCGCCAGCGCAGGGGAAAAGGTCAGGAATGCACTGTATCATTTCTGCCCTTTTCTTTTGACGCAGGACAGTGCAGCAAGATTCCTTGCGGTGCTGCCCTGCGCCAAAACTCATAAATGAGGCCATAGCTTCATCCAATTCTTCTGGCCCGAATTACTGCCCAGTAAAATAGGGTCCCATGTTCCAACACCTGGGCAAACCAGGTGCAGGAACACCTGCCCACTCAGAATCTGGCAGAGCAAAGTTCACTTGTGTTCTGCTTGGCTTATAATCACGGCCCTGGTGTGTTTTCTATTTAGCACAACGTTAATGACCTCGTTAGACAAAACATGGTACAAAAGTCGGTAAAACTGTGTATTCGAAAGTGTTCCACTTCATGCAGCATTATTTAATTTCTAGCACAATTGCAGTAACCTTTTACACCATGCCATTGGAATAAAACATTTATTTTCTCATGTATAATAAGCATCTATAAACTGTTACGCTTTGTGGTGAAAACACTGCCTGGAAATTGATATTCAGAGAGCAATTCAAGGCAGCATACCGATCATATACAGGGAAGTATTGTGTGGTGTCCCATATCCTCAAGTGCTGTTAGTTTATTTAGTTTTATTTATATGTACAGCTCACTGTTGTTGCAAGGTGAATGTATTATGCGATATGGCTGGGGGCCTTATCATGTAATACTAACACAATACACAAAGGCAGACATCGGATTCGCTCACAGCAATCCTTAGCTCAGTCCTGGTAGAGTGGCAAAGAGCAGTCAGGCTAACTTAGAGGAACATGTGTAAAGCATTTCATGCACCAACATTGACAATAACTAAATGACGCAACTCGAAAGAAATCCGGCACCAATTTATAAAAATAGTATTTATTTTTATATAAATATAGACACCATAACGAACTTGAAACTTTATATATATCCGGAGTTATAGAATTTTGAAATATTAAACAATAAATGCGGTTGAGGCTGTCAAACGTTTACCATTGAAGTCAATGGGGAAAACATAATTAGGACTGGGCTACTTACATGGTGAGTTCAAACAAACCCTCTTGTGGTTAAGGTTCTGCTGGGCCCTAGACCAAGATTCCACAGTCGTTACTTTGTTACCTTGCCCAGGTACAGTGGCATAACAAAGGCCCCCGCTACTCACAGTGCGGGGGCCCCTGAGCTCCAGGGGCCCGCTCAGGGCAGCACCCTGGCCTCAGAGCTCCCAAATAAGTCCAGAAGGGGGCCCCTCCATGCACTTAGCAGGGGGGCCTTCTCAAGTTTCATTACGCCACTTCCCAGGTAGTCCTGGTACAGAGGTTACTTGGCTGTCCTTGGGGGCTGAACGGGATCCACAGGAGCTGTAAAAAATGCAGCACTTGACAAAACCACACTTGGAGATGAAGTTACATTCTACCCTTGGATAGTAGAGGCCTTTGGGGTCCCAGGACCCAAGTTCAACAGCTGGAATTATTCTACCTTGCTCAGCACCTCCGGATGCAGAGGTAGCATGCAGCTGTCAATCCCACGGGCAGGTCACACCAAAGACGACACCAACTTCAGGATGCAGGGACACAGCGGTGGGTCATTGCCGATGTTGGTTGCTGTCGCTTTGAGGCGCTCTTGGGCAGGAGATATCGATTATGAGGTCGATCACCTAAATTGCGACCACCGAGTTTTGGCTGTGGCAAATGTAGTCCTTGGTTATTTTGGCAGCTGGAGGTTGACAGCAGTGGACTAGCAGCTCGAAACTTAGTGTGATCTTAGCTACCACACCACTTCTCTTTGGGCTCACTCTCAACAGGCCTAGCAGGTCCCAATTCTTGTGACACAGCACGTCAATTCTTCTGCAGGTTGCAGGAGACTGTTTCCACAAGTCAGGGGAGTCTGCTTTGGATTCTGGCATCCACTGGAGTCCCTCTTGCTGGGAGCAATGAGCTTTCACCATGAAAACTCGGTTCCAGTATATGAGCTCTTCTGGGCACTTAAGTGTCCTGTCTTTGCGCTGCTGCAGAGTCCAAAGTCCTGCTGTCAGTGACGGCATCTTCTCTGTGCTTCTTCTCAGATTCCATGATAGAACTGAAGTTCTGGTGTTAGGGGGGCTCCTTAAATCCTAGATTTAGGGGTGTTAAGGGTGTGAGGGACAGTGACCAATGGGTTAGCTGTCCCTGCAGCTAATCCGCCCCTGAGGTGACAACATCCTGTGGGTGTACGTCACCTTACTACCAAGAATTCTCTATTCATAGGGTTTTCCAAGATGGCAAAACCCTTTTCTGGCTGTACAGACCTCCTAGCCTACCTTAAAGGTGTGGCTAAGCCTTGGGGTGTGTATGCCTCCTGTATAACTAATCTTCCCACCTGCCTGAGCTGCAGGTGCGAGAAGGGCTCTGTCCTCGAGTGGGGAACAAGGTAATTACATATCAAGGGCAGTGAAAGCTTTAGAGGCTCACCACCTTGATGACTGTAAACACTAGCCACCCTGGGAGGGAGGAGGTGTGACCTCCTCCATACCCAGGCCTTTGTCTCCATCCTGGGGAAGTGCTAGCACATCCCACAAGGATGGCAGACTCTTGTCTTGGCAGCAAATGGCTCAGGGAAAGCCCACCAAGACACTGGAGCTTTGTATCCTAGGGGGCCACCCATGCAGTGTGGCATCCATGTGCATGTTAGCTCAGGTGAAAAAGCACAGTGTTTGAGGCCAACCATGACACAATTCAGTGGTACCATATTAGAGCTGGCTATCTCGAGTTTGCTTGATAGCCAGCCCATGTTACTCTATGAACCGCTGGTCGCTTAGAGTAAACCTTGTTTTGCAGGGTTACTTTAGGGATATATATGCATGAACATATATATCCCCACCTTTAATATAATGCACTCTACCTCCTGGGCTTAGGAGGACAACCTTAAGAGTAACTTACTTACATTAAGGCAGTGGTGTAGCTCTGCTGCACATGGTGTGTGCAGAGCCCCTCTTGACAGACAGACTGCTCATGCAGGGCTGCAATGGCAAAATACATTTACATGGGTCCCGCAGGGTGGCACAATATAGTGCTGCAACCCTGGTGACCCCTCTTATCACCCTTGCCCTGGATGCCACTGGTACCATTTACTTGGGACTTACAAGGAATGATAAGTGCTTGCCAATTGGGTGTACCAATTCACAGGTCCAGTTTAAGGGAAAAAGCACTGGCACTGGGGCCTGGTTGGCAGGTCCCAGCGCACTTCCAGACCTACTAATACAGCATCTAGAGCAAAATGTGGGGGGTGACCATGACCAAAAGGGCCCTTTCTAACACCTGTGACCTTTCAGTTTACATGAAGTGCTGTGCAGAAGGCACATGAACACTGCTACTAAAATGCAAGACTGTGGCATGTAAAATGTTTCCTGCAAAGGGGAAAGACACACTCCCATGAGAAAAGTTTACAATCCAAGTTGTGTTTGAAGCAAGGTGATACACAGTGATTAGACAGTCACTTCAGTTTCCTGGGGACTCAGTGGGCTGAAAAACTGATAGCACCTGACAGGAAGTCAGACGGAATTTGAAGATTGGGCACAAGGTTCTGTAGGGGATATTTCAAGGTCTCCAAAGAACTGTGAGGAACAAAGGAGGTACTATACAAAGGAGGGACAATGGGCTTTTGGCGAGGTCCAGCATATATGCCCAGAGTCTTTAGGAAAACAAGTAATATGCTGTTCCTGGTAGGTTAAAACTGAGTCAGTTCAGGGAGTCTGGAGTTACTCGGCCATGAATAGTTCAGAGGTGGAAATCCATTTTATTGGAATTTAGGGCCCTCACACACCCTGATGGGTGTCATGCTTCATCATTGGGCTGGTCCTCGTCGGGTCGGCGCTGCAATACCCGACGGGCTCCCAATGAGGGGCACTATGGCGGAGATCTTTTTTCCAATAGCCGTTTGGTGCCGTGGGGGTGAGGGGCCTAGTATGTGAAGATGTCAAAGTGTGTTTAGATAAGTGAGTTAAAATACCTTCAAAAGAGCCGCCATGAGAATAACATTGTAGGCAAGCGCTCTAGTTCACTTTTGACGCCGCAAAGCCACTCCTGGCACGAAAACACACGCTCCCGACTACATTTAAACCATTCGGCCCTGGCAATCCAGACCTTCCAATCCCGGCAGCAGTGGGTAGGTTACCGGCCGAGATGCGAACTACGCATACGTGAGTACTTCCCCTGTCACGAACTTCTTTGCTGTTTAACTAACAAGCTAACTCCAGACTCCCTTAACTGACTCAGTTTTAACCTACCAGGAACAGAACAAAGGAGGTACCAAGGATACTACAGTGAGATTCTGAGGGCTATTTAAATTGATTTTCAGGACATGGTGATAGACTCTACCAGCCAGTAGAGGAGGGTTCATGGGCTCTGGTGGATGTCATGGTGAGTCTAAGGGTCTGTGTCGACTGATGGTGTTTAAAGGCTGGCTGTAGGAGTATCATGGCCACTTAAGGGCTTCTCAGCAATAGATAATGGCCTCTCAGGTCAGCTAGATTCGATTGGGTCCTCTGAGGGACATTAGACACTAATATATGATGTACTCAGGGGATTTTGAGCATGCCTGCTGAATGGCAGAGGCCTTGTAGAAAGAAAGAGTAGGACAGGCTGAGCACCTTTGGAGTGGAATTGAAAATAAATTATGTGTGGCTGAAGGGCAGTGGATAATATGATTGCCATCTGACGATTTCTAACTGTTACGTTTTGGGCCCTGATGACTGCTTGAGAACCAAGTGAGATATTTCAGGTTAGCTAAGGTTTAGCTTGCCATCTCTTGGGGATTGGCAAAGGGTCTTTACGGGCAAGGTAAGTATCTATGAAGGCCAGAAGGTTGGTTTATGATGGATGGATGTGGTAATAGCAGGGACTGTGGGAGAAGCATTCATTTATACTGGTAAGCCAAGGAGTAACTGAGTGCAGGATGAAGGACTCCCAGTAGCTGGTAGATGTCTAAAGGGTTTGATGCCCAGCAGAGGGATGAAAAGGAGTTTTATTTTTTGAGACGCACCAGCAGCAGACCCCTGCAGCAAGAACAGAAACCTGGAGTAAGTCCCTGTTCCTACCCTCTCCCCAGTGTACACCCCAAAGGTCAGAGGGGTAGCACTAAATGCCCTTGCCCCCTCCTGTATGGTTTCTGCTGCTCATGCTATACCTGTCCTCCCTATGATGTAAGTGTGCTTTGGAGACACTAATGCTGTTTCTGTTTTGTGTGAGGTAAGCTTCTGCTGCTGCTACCTCTGATTGATTAATTGAGTAATAGATTGATCTAGCTATAGGGAACACTGTAGATGAATGCCTCATTGAATTTATGTGTGTTTAAAGGAAATATTGCCCTACTCCTGTCAATAATGTACCTGCTGCTTGTGTTTCAGAGAACCCTACATTGCTCCTAAGTTTTTTGTCCCTTTTCAGAGTGTTAAGGAACACGTGCACTGTTGCTGGTGCTATATACTGTTGGGCATACACTGCATTTAATATTTCAAGGGCAGGGGTGGAGACAGCTACCATGTAATCTCATGTTGTCCTCCTGGCCTGCTGACCTTCCTCAAACAAACACTCCTTAATATCTAACCTGCTATGCTGGCAGACGTCAGTATTCACTGCTAATTATTTGTGTAGTTCATGTCACCTTGTGCAAGGGCCCCAGAAATAATCTATCTATCTATCTATCTATCTATCTATCTATCTATCTATCTATAATTGTTTTTTAATTAAGGAACCTCAGAAACCTCTCAGAAATATATACCCAAGTGGGATAGGAAAACAATGTTAAAATAATGTTAGTGGTTAATATTTGAGAATGTTACTCAAAAACTGTAATTATTTAGGACAAATGTAGAAATTGCATAAAAATAAAGGATAGGAGAAATGATAAAGGTTGGCATTATATGATAACTTCATGCTTATATTCAGTGGCCTAGAGAAAGAGTTCAGGATCCCAGTGCCTGCACTATGCAAAAAAGAATACTGAGATGTGTCTATGCTATTTGCAGCACCCCATCCCTGCATTTGCTAGTGTGTGCAATTAGGCACAGAACCACTTCATCCTGGATTGTCTGTTTGCACTGCATCCCATTAGTACATCTGCCGCACTGCAAAGGATAGTTCTATTGTAAAAATTTATATAGCGTTTACTACACGATGTGGGTCGCTGACGCGCTTTTCTACATTGGTAGCATGTTACAGCGTGTAGGTTGTGTGGCTGGATATTGCAACAGGTCCGTTTCTGGCCCTGTGTTCATGTCCTTAATTTTTTCATGCAAAAACACTGATCGATTTTTCAATAAGTGTAAAAAATGTTAATGTAATCCATACCGTACCTTCTTATATTTCACATTTTACTTAAACTTGCATTTCCTTTGCATGTTTGCTTGTTCCAAAATGTTGTGTTAAGTTTTTTTTACAGGCAGCTATTGTCTAGTGCATAATTAGAACAGACTTGTACGTGTTTATAACATGGCACAATTGAGTTGTGGCTGAAGACAGTGCACGTTTCTCTCAGTGCCTGTCAGTGGGAGCAAAAAGGTGTTCAGAAATACTTGGTCATCCAGTCTTGGGCTTCTTTGCAAAGTGCACAGAGCAGTGGTCACGTGTGCCAGTTGCAGCTGTGATTCTATGCAAATATGTGGGTATAGTGGCACTCTGTGGGAATTGTACTGTATATGTTTAATCCACACCCTTATTTATATAGGCCTTGCCACTTTCAGGGAACCCCCACTTTGTTCATTCCACTTAAAACCCTGCCCTCAGTAAAAATCTGTGCACGGAATCGCTCAAGTAGACATCATGACCGTTGGGGGACTGTGAGTCCCATAACTCTCTGCATGCAAGGAGCCTGCAGCACCTGCATGTGTTACAAGAGCACCAGTGAATCCCCGCTGTGCGGGCCACGCCTGGGCAAAACCTGGCCAAGGGCAGGCCTGTCCTGCACCCATCAGTGCCAGGAAGAGGCAGCGCAGGGCTCCCCCCTTGGCTCTGTGGATGGACATAAATGGAATTTCTTGCATGAAGATACTTTTGCTTCTTTTCCTAATACAAAAACAACAATTGATGGACAGAATGCAGAACAATGTCATACATTCACCCCAGTACAGAGATCTGGGCCTAAATCCATCGTTTTTTTGCTCACCATGCCATTCCAGTTTGAACCCAGCCATATGCAAATCAGTCTTGACCCTGTGCCTCATGGGAACAGTCCAGCCCGAACTGCCAAGCCAGGTCCTCCCTGGACTGGAAACAAGCATCCTAGGACCGGTTTCGGGGTTTCACCCTCTTCAGCCAGGATAGCTTGATTCCAGTGGCATGGAGAGCACGGGACCCACGTCTGGGCATACCCGTCCCACTCGGGGTGACAAATGCAAAAACAACAATTGATGGACAGAATGCAGAACAATGTCATACATTCACCCCAGTACAGAGATCTGGGCCTAAATCCATCGTTTTTTTGCTCACCATGCCATTCCAGTTTGAACCCAGCCATATGCAAATCAGTCTTGACCCTGTGCCTCATGGGAACAGTCCAGCCCGAACTGCCAAGCCAGGTCCTCCCTGGACTGGAAACAAGCATCCTAGGACCGGTTTCGGGGTTTCACCCCTCTTCAGCCAGGATAGCTTGATTCCAGTGGCATGGAGAGCACGGGACCCACGTCTGGGCATACCCGTCCCACTCGGGGTGACAAATGCAAAAACAACAATTGATGGACAGAATGCAGAACAATGTCATACATTCACCCCAGTACAGAGATCTGGGCCTAAATCCATCGTTTTTTGCTCACCATGCCATTCCAGTTTGAACCCAGCCATATGCAAATCAGTCTTGACCCTGTGCCTCATGGGAACAGTCCAGCCCGAACTGCCAAGCCAGGTCCTCCCTGGACTGGAAACAAGCATCCTAGGACCGGTTTCGGGGTTTCACCCCTCTTCAGCCAGGATAGCTTGATTCCAGTGGCATGGAGAGCACGGGACCCACGTCTGGGCATACCCGTCCCACTCGGGGTGACAAATGCAAAAACAACAATTGATGGACAGAATGCAGAACAATGTCATACATTCACCCCAGTACAGAGATCTGGGCCTAAATCCATCGTTTTTTGCTCACCATGCCATTCCAGTTTGAACCCAGCCATATGCAAATCAGTCTTGACCCTGTGCCTCATGGGAACAGTCCAGCCCGAACTGCCAAGCCAGGTCCTCCCTGGACTGGAAACAAGCATCCTAGGACCGGTTTCGGGGTTTCACCCCTCTTCAGCCAGGATAGCTTGATTCCAGTGGCATGGAGAGCACGGGACCCACGTCTGGGCATACCCGTCCCACTCGGGGTGACAAATGCAAAAACAACAATTGATGGACAGAATGCAGAACAATGTCATACATTCACCCCAGTACAGAGATCTGGGCCTAAATCCATCGTTTTTTGCTCACCATGCCATTCCAGTTTGAACCCAGCCATATGCAAATCAGTCTTGACCCTGTGCCTCATGGGAACAGTCCAGCCCGAACTGCCAAGCCAGGTCCTCCCTGGACTGGAAACAAGCATCCTAGGACCGGTTTCGGGGTTTCACCCCTCTTCAGCCAGGATAGCTTGATTCCAGTGGCATGGAGAGCACGGGACCCACGTCTGGGCATACCCGTCCCACTCGGGGTGACAAATGCAAAAACAACAATTGATGGACAGAATGCAGAACAATGTCATACATTCACCCCAGTACAGAGATCTGGGCCTAAATCCATCGTTTTTTGCTCACCATGCCATTCCTGTTTGAACCCAGCCATATGCAAATCAGTCTTGACCCTGTGCCTCATGGGAACAGTCCAGCCCGAACTGCCAAGCCAGGTCCTCCCTGGACTGGAAACAAGCATCCTAGGACCGGTTTCGGGGTTTCACCCTCTTCAGCCAGGATAGCTTGATTCCAGTGGCATGGAGAGCACGGGACCCACGTCTGGGCATACCCGTCCCACTCGGGGTGACAAATGCAAAAACAACAATTGATGGACAGAATGCAGAACAATGTCATACATTCACCCCAGTACAGAGATCTGGGCCTAAATCCATCGTTTTTTGCTCACCATGCCATTCCAGTTTGAACCCAGCCATATGCAAATCAGTCTTGACCCTGTGCCTCATGGGAACAGTCCAGCCCGAACTGCCAAGCCAGGTCCTCCCTGGACTGGAAACAAGCATCCTAGGACCGGTTTCGGGGTTTCACCCCTCTTCAGCCAGGATAGCTTGATTCCAGTGGCATGGAGAGCACGGGACCCACGTCTGGGCATACCCGTCCCACTCGGGGTGACAAATGCAAAAACAACAATTGATGGACAGAATGCAGAACAATGTCATACATTCACCCCAGTACAGAGATCTGGGCCTAAATCCATCGTTTTTTTGCTCACCATGCCATTCCAGTTTGAACCCAGCCATATGCAAATCAGTCTTGACCCTGTGCCTCATGGGAACAGTCCAGCCCGAACTGCCAAGCCAGGTCCTCCCTGGACTGGAAACAAGCATCCTAGGACCGGTTTCGGGGTTTCACCCCTCTTCAGCCAGGATAGCTTGATTCCAGTGGCATGGAGAGCACGGGACCCACGTCTGGGCATACCCGTCCCACTCGGGGTGACAAATGCAAAAACAACAATTGATGGACAGAATGCAGAACAATGTCATACATTCACCCCAGTACAGAGATCTGGGCCTAAATCCATCGTTTTTTGCTCACCATGCCATTCCAGTTTGAACCCAGCCATATGCAAATCAGTCTTGACCCTGTGCCTCATGGGAACAGTCCAGCCCGAACTGCCAAGCCAGGTCCTCCCTGGACTGGAAACAAGCATCCTAGGACCGGTTTCGGGGTTTCACCCCTCTTCAGCCAGGATAGCTTGATTCCAGTGGCATGGAGAGCACGGGACCCACGTCTGGGCATACCCGTCCCACTCGGGGTGACAAATGCAAAAACAACAATTGATGGACAGAATGCAGAACAATGTCATACATTCACCCCAGTACAGAGATCTGGGCCTAAATCCATCGTTTTTGCTCACCATGCCATTCCAGTTTGAACCCAGCCATATGCAAATCAGTCTTGACCCTGTGCCTCATGGGAACAGTCCAGCCCGAACTGCCAAGCCAGGTCCTCCCTGGACTGGAAACAAGCATCCTAGGACCGGTTTCGGGGTTTCACCCCTCTTCAGCCAGGATAGCTTGATTCCAGTGGCATGGAGAGCACGGGACCCACGTCTGGGCATACCCGTCCCACTCGGGGTGACAAATGCAAAAACAACAATTGATGGACAGAATGCAGAAAATGTCATACATTCACCCCAGTACAGAGATCTGGGCCTAAATCCATCGTTTTTGCTCACCATGCCATTCCAGTTTGAACCCAGCCATATGCAAATCAGTCTTGACCCTGTGCCTCATGGGAACAGTCCAGCCCGAACTGCCAAGCCAGGTCCTCCCTGGACTGGAAACAAGCATCCTAGGACCGGTTTCGGGGTTTCACCCCTCTTCAGCCAGGATAGCTTGATTCCAGTGGCATGGAGAGCACGGGACCCACGTCTGGGCATACCCGTCCCACTCGGGGTGACAAATGCAAAAACAACAATTGATGGACAGAATGCAGAACAATGTCATACATTCACCCCAGTACAGAGATCTGGGCCTAAATCCATCGTTTTTTGCTCACCATGCCATTCCAGTTTGAACCCAGCCATATGCAAATCAGTCTTGACCCTGTGCCTCATGGGAACAGTCCAGCCCGAACTGCCAAGCCAGGTCCTCCCTGGACTGGAAACAAGCATCCTAGGACCGGTTTCGGGGTTTCACCCTCTTCAGCCAGGATAGCTTGATTCCAGTGGCATGGAGAGCACGGGACCCACGTCTGGGCATACCCGTCCCACTCGGGGTGACAAATGCAAAAACAACAATTGATGGACAGAATGCAGAACAATGTCATACATTCACCCCAGTACAGAGATCTGGGCCTAAATCCATCGTTTTTGCTCACCATGCCATTCCAGTTTGAACCCAGCCATATGCAAATCAGTCTTGACCCTGTGCCTCATGGGAACAGTCCAGCCCGAACTGCCAAGCCAGGTCCTCCCTGGACTGGAAACAAGCATCCTAGGACCGGTTTTGGGGTTTCACCCCTCTTCAGCCAGGATAGCTTGATTCCAGTGGCATGGAGAGCACGGGACCCACGTCTGGGCATACCCGTCCCACTCGGGGTGACAAATGCAAAAACAACAATTGATGGACAGAATGCAGAACAATGTCATACATTCACCCCAGTACAGAGATCTGGGCCTAAATCCATCGTTTTTTTGCTCACCATGCCATTCCAGTTTGAACCCAGCCATATGCAAATCAGTCTTGACCCTGTGCCTCATGGGAACAGTCCAGCCCGAACTGCCAAGCCAGGTCCTCCCTGGACTGGAAACAAGCATCCTAGGGCCGGTTTCGGGGTTTCACCCCTCTTCAGCCAGGATAGCTTGATTCCAGTGGCATGGAGAGCACGGGACCCACGTCTGGGCATACCCGTCCCACTCGGGGTGACAAATGCAAAAACAACAATTGATGGACAGAATGCAGAACAATGTCATACATTCACCCCAGTACAGAGATCTGGGCCTAAATCCATCGTTTTTTGCTCACCATGCCATTCCAGTTTGAACCCAGCCATATGCAAATCAGTCTTGACCCTGTGCCTCATGGGAACAGTCCAGCCCGAACTGCCAAGCCAGGTCCTCCCTGGACTGGAAACAAGCATCCTAGGACCGGTTTCGGGGTTTCACCCCTCTTCAGCCAGGATAGCTTGATTCCAGTGGCATGGAGAGCACGGGACCCACGTCTGGGCATACCCGTCCCACTCGGGGTGACAAATGCAAAAACAACAATTGATGGACAGAATGCAGAACAATGTCATACATTCACCCCAGTACAGAGATCTGGGCCTAAATCCATCGTTTTTTGCTCACCATGCCATTCCAGTTTGAACCCAGCCATATGCAAATCAGTCTTGACCCTGTGCCTCATGGGAACAGTCCAGCCCGAACTGCCAAGCCAGGTCCTCCCTGGACTGGAAACAAGCATCCTAGGACCGGTTTCGGGGTTTCACCCCTCTTCAGCCAGGATAGCTTGATTCCAGTGGCATGGAGAGCACGGGACCCACGTCTGGGCATACCCGTCCCACTCGGGGTGACAAATGCAAAAACAACAATTGATGGACAGAATGCAGAACAATGTCATACATTCACCCCAGTACAGAGATCTGGGCCTAAATCCATCGTTTTTGCTCACCATGCCATTCCAGTTTGAACCCAGCCATATGCAAATCAGTCTTGACCCTGTGCCTCATGGGAACAGTCCAGCCCGAACTGCCAAGCCAGGTCCTCCCTGGACTGGAAACAAGCATCCTAGGACCGGTTTCGGGGTTTCACCCCTCTTCAGCCAGGATAGCTTGATTCCAGTGGCATGGAGAGCACGGGACCCACGTCTGGGCATACCCGTCCCACTCGGGGTGACAAATGCAAAAACAACAATTGATGGACAGAATGCAGAACAATGTCATACATTCACCCCAGTACAGAGATCTGGGCCTAAATCCATCGTTTTTTGCTCACCATGCCATTCCAGTTTGAACCCAGCCATATGCAAATCAGTCTTGACCCTGTGCCTCATGGGAACAGTCCAGCCCGAACTGCCAAGCCAGGTCCTCCCTGGACTGGAAACAAGCATCCTAGGACCGGTTTCGGGGTTTCACCCTCTTCAGCCAGGATAGCTTGATTCCAGTGGCATGGAGAGCACGGGACCCACGTCTGGGCATACCCGTCCCACTCGGGGTGACAAATGCAAAAACAACAATTGATGGACAGAATGCAGAACAATGTCATACATTCACCCCAGTACAGAGATCTGGGCCTAAATCCATCGTTTTTTGCTCACCATGCCATTCCAGTTTGAACCCAGCCATATGCAAATCAGTCTTGACCCTGTGCCTCATGGGAACAGTCCAGCCCGAACTGCCAAGCCAGGTCCTCCCTGGACTGGAAACAAGCATCCTAGGACCGGTTTCGGGGTTTCACCCCTCTTCAGCCAGGATAGCTTGATTCCAGTGGCATGGAGAGCACGGGACCCACGTCTGGGCATACCCGTCCCACTCGGGGTGACAAATGCAAAAACAACAATTGATGGACAGAATGCAGAACATTGTCATACATTCACCCCAGTACAGAGATCTGGGCCTAAATCCATCGTTTTTTGCTCACCATGCCATTCCAGTTTGAACCCAGCCATATGCAAATCAGTCTTGACCCTGTGCCTCATGGGAACAGTCCAGCCCGAACTGCCAAGCCAGGTCCTCCCTGGACTGGAAACAAGCATCCTAGGACCGGTTTCGGGTTTCACCCCTCTTCAGCCAGGATAGCTTGATTCCAGTGGCATGGAGAGCACGGGACCCACGTCTGGGCATACCCGTCCCACTCGGGGTGACAAATGCAAAAACAACAATTGATGGACAGAATGCAGAACAATGTCATACATTCACCCCAGTACAGAGATCTGGGCCTAAATCCATCGTTTTTTTGCTCACCATGCCATTCCAGTTTGAACCCAGCCATATGCAAATCAGTCTTGACCCTGTGCCTCATGGGAACAGTCCAGCCCGAACTGCCAAGCCAGGTCCTCCCTGGACTGGAAACAAGCATCCTAGGACCGGTTTCGGGGTTTCACCCCTCTTCAGCCAGGATAGCTTGATTCCAGTGGCATGGAAAGCACGGGACCCACGTCTGGGCATACCCGTCCCACTCGGGGTGACAAATGCAAAAACAACAATTGATGGACAGAATGCAGAACAATGTCATACATTCACCCCAGTACAGAGATCTGGGCCTAAATCCATCGTTTTTGCTCACCATGCCATTCCAGTTTGAACCCAGCCATATGCAAATCAGTCTTGACCCTGTGCCTCATGGGAACAGTCCAGCCCGAACTGCCAAGCCAGGTCCTCCCTGGACTGGAAACAAGCATCCTAGGACCGGTTTCGGGTTTCACCCCTCTTCAGCCAGGATAGCTTGATTCCAGTGGCATGGAGAAGCACGGGACCCACGTCTGGGCATACCCGTCCCACTCGGGGTGACAAATGCAAAAACAACAATTGATGGACAGAATGCAGAACAATGTCATACATTCACCCCAGTACAGAGATCTGGGCCTAAATCCATCGTTTTTTTGCTCACCATGCCATTCCAGTTTGAACCCAGCCATATGCAAATCAGTCTTGACCCTGTGCCTCATAGGAACAGTCCAGCCCGAACTGCCAAGCCAGGTCCTCCTGGACTGGAAACAAGCATCCTAGGACCGGTTTCGGGGTTTCACCTCTCTTCAGCCAGGATAGATTGATTCCAGTGGCATGGAGAGCACGGGACCCACGTCTGGGCATACCCGTCCCACTCGGGGTGACAAATGCAAAAACAACAATTGATGGACAGAATGCAGAACAATGTCATACATTCACCCCAGTACAGAGATCTGGGCCTAAATCCATCGTTTTTTGCTCACCATGCCATTCCAGTTTGAACCCAGCCATATGCAAATCAGTCTTGACCCTGTGCCTCATGGGAACAGTCCAGCCCGAACTGCCAAGCCAGGTCCTCCCTGGACTGGAAACAAGCATCCTAGGACCGGTTTCGGGGTTTCACCCTCTTCAGCCAGGATAGCTTGATTCCAGTGGCATGGAGAGCACGGGACCCACGTCTGGGCATACCCGTCCCACTCGGGGTGACAAATGCAAAATTTGATTGGCTCAAACGTTCCGTCCATCATCCCCTTTTGTATCGCTTTGTTTGCCCTAAGTTGGTGGGGGTATGCCCAGACGTGGGTCCCTTGCTCACTTTGCCACTGGATTCAAGCAAGCCTGGCTGATGACGGCTGAAATGCCAGAAACCGGTCCTAGGATGCTTGTTTCCGGTCCAGTGAAGACATGGCTTGGCAGTTCGGGCTGGACTGTTCCCATGAGGCACAGGGTCAGACTGATTTGCATATGGCCATGTCTGAACTGGGGTGGTGGAGTGAGCTAAAGAATGATGATGGATTAAACCCAGATCAGTTGACTGGGGGTGAGTGTTTGATTGGCTCAAACGTTCCGTCCATCATCCCCTTTTGTATCGCTTTGTTTGCCCTAAGTTGGTGGGGGTATGCCCAGACGTGGGTCCCTTGCTCACTTTGCCACTGGATTCAAGCAAGCCTGGCTGATGACGGCTGAAATGCCAGAAACCGGTCCTAGGATGCTTGTTTCCGGTCCAGAGAAGACATGGCTTGGCAGTTCGGGCTGGACTGTTCCCATGAGGCACAGGGTCAGACTGATTTGCATATGGCCATGTCTGAACTGGGGTGGTGGAGTGAGCTAAAGAATGATGATGGATTAAACCCAGATCAGTTGACTGGGGGTGAGTGTTTGATTGGCTCAAACGTTCCGTCCATCATCCCCTTTTGTATCGCTTTGTTTGCCCTAAGTTGGTGGGGGTATGCCCAGACGTGGGTCCCTTGCTCACTTTGCCACTGGATTCAAGCAAGCCTGGCTGATGACGGCTGAAATGCCAGAAACCGGTCCTAGGATGCTTGTTTCCGGTCCAGAGAAGACATGGCTTGGCAGTTCGGGCTGGACTGTTCCCATGAGGCACAGGGTCAGACTGATTTGCATATGGCCATGTCTGAACTGGGGTGGTGGAGTGAGCTAAAGAATGATGATGGATTAAACCCAGATCAGTTGACTGGGGGTGAGTGTTTGATTGGCTCAAACGTTCCGTCCATCATCCCCTTTTGTATCGCTTTGTTTGCCCTAAGTTGGTGGGGGTATGCCCAGACGTGGGTCCCTTGCTCACTTTGCCACTGGATTCAAGCAAGCCTGGCTGATGACGGCTGAAATGCCAGAAACCGGTCCTAGGATGCTTGTTTCCGGTCCAGAGAAGACATGGCTTGGCAGTTCGGGCTGGACTGTTCCCATGAGGCACAGGGTGAGACTGATTTGCATATGGCCATGTCTGAACTGGGGTGGTGGAGTGAGCTAAAGAATGATGATGGATTAAACCCAGATCAGTTGACTGGGGGTGAGTGTTTGATTGGCTCAAACGTTCCGTCCATCATCCCCTTTTGTATCGCTTTGTTTGCCCTAAGTTGGTGGGGGTATGCCCAGACGTGGGTCCCTTGCTCACTTTGCCACTGGATTCAAGCAAGCCTGGCTGATGACGGCTGAAATGCCAGAAACCGGTCCTAGGATGCTTGTTTCCGGTCCAGAGAAGACATGGCTTGGCAGTTCGGGCTGGACTGTTCCCATGAGGCACAGGGTCAGACTGATTTGCATATGGCCATGTCTGAACTGGGGTGGTGGAGTGAGCTAAAGAATGATGATGGATTAAACCCAGATCAGTTGACTGGGGGTGAGTGTTTGATTGGCTCAAACGTTCCGTCCATCATCCCCTTTTGTATCGCTTTGTTTGCCCTAAGTTGGTGGGGGTATGCCCAGACGTGGGTCCCTTGCTCACTTTGCCACTGGATTCAAGCAAGCCTGGCTGATGACGGCTGAAATGCCAGAAACCGGTCCTAGGATGCTTGTTTCCGGTCCAGAGAAGACATGGCTTGGCAGTTCGGGCTGGACTGTTCCCATGAGGCACAGGGTCAGACTGATTTGCATATGGCCATGTCTGAACTGGGGTGGTGGAGTGAGCTAAAGAATGATGATGGATTAAACCCAGATCAGTTGACTGGGGGTGAGTGTTTGATTGGCTCAAACGTTCCGTCCATCATCCCCTTTTGTATCGCTTTGTTTGCCCTAAGTTGGTGGGGTATGCCCAGACGTGGGTCCCTTGCTCACTTTGCCACTGGATTCAAGCAAGCCTGGCTGATGACGGCTGAAATGCCAGAAACCGGTCCTAGGATGCTTGTTTCCGGTCCAGAGAAGACATGGCTTGGCAGTTCGGGCTGGACTGTTCCCATGAGGCACAGGGTCAGACTGATTTGCATATGGCCATGTCTGAACTGGGGTGGTGGAGTGAGCTAAAGAATGATGATGGATTAAACCCAGATCAGTTGACTGGGGGTGAGTGTTTGATTGGCTCAAACGTTCCGTCCATCATCCCCTTTTGTATCGCTTTGTTTGCCCTAAGTTGGTGGGGGTATGCCCAGACGTGGGTCCCTTGCTCACTTTGCCACTGGATTCAAGCAAGCCTGGCTGATGACGGCTGAAATGCCAGAAACCGGTCCTAGGATGCTTGTTTCCGGTCCAGAGAAGACATGGCTTGGCAGTTCGGGCTGGACTGTTCCCATGAGGCACAGGGTCAGACTGATTTGCATATGGCCATGTCTGAACTGGGGTGGTGGAGTGAGCTAAAGAATGATGATGGATTAAACCCAGATCAGTTGACTGGGGGTGAGTGTTTGATTGGCTCAAACGTTCCGTCCATCATCCCCTTTTGTATCGCTTTGTTTGCCCTAAGTTGGTGGGGGTATGCCCAGACGTGGGTCCCTTGCTCACTTTGCCACTGGATTCAAGCAAGCCTGGCTGATGACGGCTGAAATGCCAGAAACCGGTCCTAGGATGCTTGTTTCCGGTCCAGAGAAGACATGGCTTGGCAGTTCGGGCTGGACTGTTCCCATGAGGCACAGGGTCAGACTGATTTGCATATGGCCATGTCTGAACTGGGGTGGTGGAGTGAGCTAAAGAATGATGATGGATTAAACCCAGATCAGTTGACTGGGGGTGAGTGTTTGATTGGCTCAAACGTTCCGTCCATCATCCCCTTTTGTATCGCTTTGTTTGCCCTAAGTTGGTGGGGGTATGCCCAGACGTGGGTCCCTTGCTCACTTTGCCACTGGATTCAAGCAAGCCTGGCTGATGACGGCTGAAATGCCAGAAACCGGTCCTAGGATGCTTGTTTCCGGTCCAGAGAAGACATGGCTTGGCAGTTCGGGCTGGACTGTTCCCATGAGGCACAGGGTCAGACTGATTTGCATATGGCCATGTCTGAACTGGGGTGGTGGAGTGAGCTAAAGAATGATGATGGATTAAACCCAGATCAGTTGACTGGGGGTGAGTGTTTGATTGGCTCAAACGTTCCGTCCATCATCCCCTTTTGTATCGCTTTGTTTGCCCTAAGTTGGTGGGGGTATGCCCAGACGTGGGTCCCTTGCTCACTTTGCCACTGGATTCAAGCAAGCCTGGCTGATGACGGCTGAAATGCCAGAAACCGGTCCTAGGATGCTTGTTTCCGGTCCAGAGAAGACATGGCTTGGCAGTTCGGGCTGGACTGTTCCCATGAGGCACAGGGTCAGACTGATTTGCATATGGCCATGTCTGAACTGGGGTGGTGGAGTGAGCTAAAGAATGATGATGGATTAAACCCAGATCAGTTGACTGGGGGTGAGTGTTTGATTGGCTCAAACGTTCCGTCCATCATCCCCTTTTGTATCGCTTTGTTTGCCCTAAGTTGGTGGGGGTATGCCCAGACGTGGGTCCCTTGCTCACTTTGCCACTGGATTCAAGCAAGCCTGGCTGATGACGGCTGAAATGCCAGAAACCGGTCCTAGGATGCTTGTTTCCGGTCCAGAGAAGACATGGCTTGGCAGTTCGGGCTGGATTGTTCCCATGAGGCACAGGGTCAGACTGATTTGCATATGGCCATGTCTGAACTGGGGTGGTGGAGTGAGCTAAAGAATGATGATGGATTAAACCCAGATCAGTTGACTGGGGGTGAGTGTTTGATTGGCTCAAACGTTCCGTCCATCATCCCCTTTTGTATCGCTTTGTTTGCCCTAAGTTGGTGGGGGTATGCCCAGACGTGGGTCCCTTGCTCACTTTGCCACTGGATTCAAGCAAGCCTGGCTGATGACGGCTGAAATGCCAGAAACCGGTCCTAGGATGCTTGTTTCCGGTCCAGAGAAGACATGGCTTGGCAGTTCGGGCTGGACTGTTCCCATGAGGCACAGGGTCAGACTGATTTGCATATGGCCATGTCTGAACTGGGGTGGTGGAGTGAGCTAAAGAATGATGATGGATTAAACCCAGATCAGTTGACTGGGGGTGAGTGTTTGATTGGCTCAAACGTTCCGTCCATCATCCCCTTTTGTATCGCTTTGTTTGCCCTAAGTTGGTGGGGGTATGCCCAGACGTGGGTCCCTTGCTCACTTTGCCACTGGATTCAAGCAAGCCTGGCTGATGACGGCTGAAATGCCAGAAACCGGTCCTAGGATGCTTGTTTCCGGTCCAGAGAAGACATGGCTTGGCAGTTCGGGCTGGACTGTTCCCATGAGGCACAGGGTCAGACTGATTTGCATATGGCCATGTCTGAACTGGGGTGGTGGAGTGAGCTAAAGAATGATGATGGATTAAACCCAGATCAGTTGACTGGGGGTGAGTGTTTGATTGGCTCAAACGTTCCGTCCATCATCCCCTTTTGTATCTCTTTTCCTAATACAGCTCTGGAAACTCTCTTCATGGCTCTATAGTAATCACCTTTTCATTACGCTTCCCTACTCACATCATACTCATGGAGTGGTAGGGCCCATTGATCCAGCCTACGTCATTCTTTGGGGAACCGTCTCCTCTTACAGAATACACCATCGTCCAGAGAACACCTACTCAAACTTCATCATCGTCCCTGCACAAGCCAGTGACAAATCCTGATTGTGCTCCCACAGTGAAAGGGAGTGCCGAAAGCCTTAGTGCATGATTCCCAGACAGAGTCATTGCGACTTGGACCATAATTGATTACTGCATTGGGGTTGGTCACTATTCTATGCAGTGGAGTTATACAATTGGGACGGGTATCTGCCTGGTCGACACAGGAATTGGCTAAGGCATTGCTGGGAAGAAGAATTGGCCCCATTGATAGTCTTCTCTGTGGGCATCGCCAGCTTGGGTGGGCCATAGAATACCATTTTGCCTCCAATGCCATGCGATTGTTCACCCACCCCACAAACAAATTACGTTTTCCTGCTTTACTGCACAGGCCCTAAAGTTTTATCTAACAGAGAATTTCATTATGATCCTCCTTCTCTGCTTAGCTGTCTTCTGGATTCCAAACTTTCTCCATATATTTTTTGGGGATTAAGTTGTGCCTGTTGAAGCTAGACAAACTTAGCGAAGATGGGTAAGCAGAGAGCCACATATAGCCACTCTCTTCACACTCCCCCGGCCATGACTACTTCTATTGACAGGATGTTGCACAGAGCTCTGGGGGCACAGGGATAGAGCTCACTAAACGGTGACTGTCTCTACAATCAGGGACAGCAGCAGAGCTGGGTCCAGATTCAGTCACACCTTACCACACTACATCAGAGTCTATGCACATTTTGCCTAGCCCTGCCCCAGGAGTGCCTGAAATCGAACCTGTGAGTCCTACTGAGCAAACTACAAATGAAGTTACTAAACCCCCAGGGAGAGGCAAGAGATCTAGACAGCCTGGAAGTCATACAAACCAAGAGGTAGCCTGTCCTACCCCCCTACCATCCCATACCCTAGTAAAGAGTTGCCTAGTGCACCCCCATAAGAACTGTTGGTGGAGTCCCATCCAAACCTGTATGTGTTATGCAATTTATGGAAGAGTGTATGCATAAATTTAGGGAGTTACTACTGGAACAACTTTTCCCACTATGCGTTCGCATGGAAGCTATTGAGAAAGATCTGACTGCTATTAGATAGGCACAGGCCCCGCCAGTGATAGCTAACCGCCATGCTATAAGGCATCCCATGGCAGTGCAGGGAGCTATGAACAAAGAGTGCCCCACAACAAGTGCATAAGGGCCCTCATCAAGCTTGTTGCCTCACTAGACTAGAGTATTTAGAGATCCCCCTCCACAAGCCCAGGGTCTGCCTGGTTTTGACTGTGAGATACCCTGCCCCTCTCTCCGTTTAGGAAAGACTGGTTGTAGCAAGGAAGGGTAACTGCCGAGAGTTTGTCCCCCACTAGTAATTTTGGATTAAATGGTCTTATGGGGAACTCCAATTTACTGGTGGTAAATCTTCCCATGGTATCCTGCCAATTAGTAGCAATCTTAACTAGAGTCCCCCAGCTGTGGCAGGGCAGAGCGAGATACACGAAGAGCTTTTCAATAAAACCCTGGGTTGACTTTCACGACTTAGAGGTGTCCCTCTGTCACAGGACAACAGTACATAACTTACCAGAAGAGTGACATGGATTGGTTCCGAGAGGGTGGATAGAGTTGGTGACTGAGTCTTCATTAATTTTAGATTTCCATTCTTGGCACAAAGTGTGCTATTTGGCCGTGTAAGTAACCCCTCAGTAGGGACCTACATTGAGCCCTTACCCTTAGGTGTTTTCTATTGTCCCCCCACTCGACAACGCTCCCCTACTTACCATCAATCACAGAGGCAACACACTCTACCCCTACTAGCTTCTTCACCCCAATTAGATGAGATATGGAGACATCTATTCCATACCAACTCACAATCAATTCAACTTTCTAGCAGGCGTAGATTGACTTTTTGATGGAAGTCAGTGGCCAGCCCCTAGTTCCAATATTGCGAGGGCCGCAACCTGGGGTGACACTTCACCTACTTTAGAGGGAGGGCCTTGTAGTAATGCAGTCCGTGGCCAGGATGTAGTTTCAGGTAGGTTTATTAAGTTGCAGTTACAAGATGTAGAATTCATGTGATGCAGCCCCACCAGGAGCAGCCTGCCTGCTGCTCAGCCCATAATCCAACTGTCACACTCAAGTATCCAAGCACCCAAACATTCCATACATATCCATCACACCAGCATTCCATGCATCACATTCACACTGGTTGAGCAGCTAGGGAGAAAGTAACAAGATAAATACAATACAGGTTACTACAGGCCTATTATGATCTGACCCCCAACATCCACAGTACTAGGGGTGACCTGGGTTTCCACCCCATGGTCGACTGTGGAATCCTGCTTGGCCAGGGGTGGCATAGGATGGGCCTTCCGAACTCAGACAGGCTGCCGACACAACAGAAGAATCATCTGCCCTGAAGCCCATCCAATAGCTGTAGGCCGACAGCTCGATTGTTCTGAGATCCAGCAAATTCCCACAGCGGGCCCCAGCTTCAGTCAAGAGGGTTTAGCACCGACAGGGCTACCAATGTCACTGTGATGCCAAACCACACACCAGATTTTGATGGACTGTCCTGTCCTGCTGCTTCAACTCTAATGATTGCTGTAGAGAGCGGGGGCACTGCCGCTGCTTCGGACACCCCAACCAAGCTTATCTCCTCAACTGTAGCAGCCTTGCCCTCAAAATTAACCCACCCTGAGTGGTGCGAATTGATAGAACAACATGATTTCTGTCTCTTCCAAGAGACCTGGTCCCTGCAACCCCTCCACCACACAGGCTGTCAACATCTCTAAGGAAGCTAATTGATTACCAATGGTTCAGCACTCAAAATTTGTGGTTGTGTCAAGTAAGAAGCATTTAAAGTTCAGCATAAGTTTTCATTCTATTCACAACAGCAATGTTCATGGTGCATCGGCACTTAGCATATAATTAATGCATATGAGGAGAGTTTCTTTGTTCAGTCATTCTTTATTTCTGAACTTTAAATGCTTCTTACTTGACGCAGCCACACATTTTGAGTGCTGAACCATTGATAAACAATTTGCTTTGGAAGCTGTTTTCCATTTTGAAGTATAGAAGGGCTGTGCTTCAGGTTCATTGCACCATTAGAAATATTTATATTCTGCCCAATATTTATGTTGGCATGTGCATTTTTGTTATTGCTTCAACCCCTCCCTTTTTCTTGCTGCATCTCTAAGGAAGCTGTAACAGCTGGGAAGGGCAGGTCATCCGGGGGACTCACAATCTGGATGAAAACCACCATGACAGGTATGCTGAGAGAGGTTAAGGTGGACTCCCCTGACTTATTGTGCATTAGTTTATCTGTCCCTCAGGGTGTAATCTGTTACATCCACAATGTGAACTGTAGACCCATTAGACATAGAAAGGAACCCACTGTATTAGATCAACTAAATGCACAACTAGCTGCACTGCCATCCAATGCAAGGAAAATTGTGGGTGGTGACTTTAATTGCCTGTTCTAACCATTGAGCATTGATACCCAAGCCCTCCTGGCAGATGAGAATGCTATTTGGTCAGTCCCAGTCCTAGAGATTCCTCCCATCAAGAAATGCTCATCCACCGTGGTAAATATCAATGCACTTACACTAAATCAAGGACTACGTGCCTGCAATGGAAGAACCAACTCAGACAAGACAGGCAATTATACATTCAATCACACAAATTACACCAGCCTAATTGATTATATACTGTTGGATATTAAGCTATGGCCACACCTGGTTG
This sequence comes from Calotriton arnoldi, assembly GCA_963921515.1. NCBI lineage: Eukaryota > Metazoa > Chordata > Amphibia > Caudata > Salamandridae > Calotriton > Calotriton arnoldi. Next base: position 84,149 of record CAWUFW010019877.1, read on the forward strand.
ATATGACAATAACACCCCGCCAAGGTAGCAACCACAACACCTTGATTCTCAAGCTGAGAGCAATTGCCATTGCCCAGCTTGGCAACCTTGTAGAGACTTTTGACAGAAGATTGAGAGTCACCAGCAATAGACATAGGGTCAAATGGAGTAGTATGGAAAACTCACAGGAGTCCATTAGTGAGATTTACAGCCTGGTTGATGATGTCATGGAGGGTTTGTTATCCCTGGATCAGGCAGGGGACACCAGAGCTCCCTTGGGGGCAATCTCTGAGTCGCATAATGGGATGTTCAAAAGCTTGAGAAATGTCATCTTTATTGAGACTATGTGAACAGTTGGGAGGAATCGCCCACTAACTTGGTATAACAAACGTTGTACAGCTGCCAAGTATATGCTGGTTGATGCAATAAAAAGCAAGACAGGGCTTCGATCCAGATCTCTAGGTGCTCCTATAAAAAGACGCTTTCTGCTGCTAAAAAAAGGAGGAGCGGGGAAGGTGGGAGAGCCTGTTAGCTGCTGCTATACAGAAAGATCATCGCTCTTTCTGGACCCTAGTGTATTTTTGCAGTAGGGACAAGATCTAGTCCATTGAAACCAACATCCTAGCCAGTGACTGGGTTGCCCATTTCTCCAGCTTATATAAGACGAAAGGAGAAATTACGGGCCCTGGTAGCAATCCGATGAGCCCGGGAGTCATGAGTCAGCCAGACAAAGATATCAGGGAGGAGGTGGATAGTAACAAGGTGGCCCCACTAGAGACCCCTGTACGAAGGCAAGACAACGACAGACTGGAAAATCCAGCACAGGAAATAAGCATAGCCATCAAGGGAATTGTGCCAAGCAAAGTGCCGGCCGGGGCTAGACAGAAGTCCTGGAGATCTATTTCTGAGAGAGACAGGCACATGGAGTGCCTATTTCTCTGCAATATTAACAGCCATCATGAAAAGGGCACCTCTGCCACTGACATGATCCGGGCTGAAATCATCCCCATATATAAAAAGGGCTCACCTGATTTGCCAGCTAACTATAGACCCATAAGTCTTATAGATAGCTCACAAAAGTTATTCAGTAGGGTCATACTGGGTACATTACAGAAATGGCTGTCAGCCAATTAAATTCAGTCATCATTCCCGGCAGGCTTCAGGGAATGCACAAGTACAATCGGCCAAGTGTTCCGTCTTTTGATGTTGTATTGGAAAGTTGTCACTCTGGGTGGAGGTTGACTGTATGTTGTTTTCATAGACCTGTGCTCGGCCTTTGATTTAGTTCCTAGGTCAACTTCTTTGGCGGGTACTTCAAGAGTTGGGGGAACCCAGTTACCTACTAGATACCATTGTGAGACTGTATAACAACAACTATGCACAGGTCAGATGTGGCCAGGCAAGTTAGATGACAGAGCCATTTCCCGTAAATAGAGGGGTAAGACAGCAGTGCGTACTTGCTCCCACGCTATTTACATTCTATATTAATGGTCTTATAAACTTCATAGACCAGTGTGACAATGACGCACCGATGTTGGCAAACATGAGGGTTCCTGACCTCATGTTTCCTGATCCCACCCTTCTACTTTCCATATCTCCCATGGCTCTCCAAAAACTCCTCAATCACTTTGAGTGCTTTTGTAAGCAGAGGAGCCTAGAGATAAATGTGGGTAAAACCAAGTACATGGCCTTGAACCTTGGGCACTCAACTAGGGCTAATCCAACACTATCAGGGATGCCATTCGAGCAAGTGTGCACTTTTGCATACCTTGGCATTACATTAACATAACAACTTGGGTGGCATGCACACATCACGCAGCATAGGCTAAAGTTGGAGCAAGTTGTGGGAGGAATACTTAAGATCTAGTAGCTCACAGTTTCCTCCTACACAACCGGCATTACAGATCTACAAACATCAAGCCCTAGGGATAGTCTCCTATGGCGAGGAATTGTGGGGCAAAATGGATGTGTCAACATTAGGTACAGTAGAAAATCGATTCATGCGCCAGCTAGTAGGTGTCCCCATAAGTACTCCCCTACTTCAACTTAGGCTGGACTCTGGGCTCAGAGCCCTATCAGAAAAAACTGGACTGTGTCCCATCATTTATTGGCGGAGAGTCTTGGCTACCCCAGAGCTCAACTTCTTTCAGAAAGGCCAAGAGGAGATACTTAGCTATGTGGGGTCCTGTAACGCACCCTGTATAAAATATGTGAAAGCCACACTGGGAAAGATTAGGAAGGCAAACTTGTGGAGCGCCCCGGGGCTAGTCCCCGGGGATCTCCAAGTCCAACATCAAAATAGCCTACTGGCAACACAAAGACACCCTACTACATTCATAGGCAAGTTCAGGATCCGTGGCTGATGCTTTCCTTTGAGTCAAGGATTCCTACACCAGTGAAGATTTCCTGGATGAGATAGAGCCACCTTTACCTAGGTGCCGGTACCCGTTATTCCAGTATGGGACCCAACTCTACACTCATTCACTGCCAAGTGGGCAAAAACTTCAAGGGTTGATGACTGGCTGTGCCCGGCCAATTGAGCCCCTGAAGAAACCACAGAGCATGTTCTTCTGCCTGGCCTAAATTAGTAGTAGGCATTGCCGAATACTCCCGCTGTGCCTCAATTTGGGGATCATAGAGCACAAAATGGCCCTAAGGATACTAAGAACAGATACCAGCAAACTGCTGATTTTTGCACTTACCCGCTAGCTGTTCGCAATGTGGAGAGTAAAGCTAAAAATATGTGCTTCTCTTGAGAAGCAAGCTAGCGACAATGTATGATGTGGAATTTATCCACCCTGTACCAACATCTCCAGCTTGAATTTGGCTGTCTTAAATCTGGACGGCACTGATCACTTTACAATTGTATTCTGTTATTTATTTATTTCTCACAGAACTTAGGGCAACAGTTGCATGCAAGGTTGCGTTGATTGATTTTATCTGCAAACAAAATGTTCTGGGTAATCCCGTTCTGTATGTTTTAACTATTTCAGGATGTTTTTTTAAAAACTATTTTCTGTATGATTCCTTTTATGTGCTTTTATGGCTGGCGAGCCGAAATAAAGCACTTTGAAATAAAATGCAAATCATGTAATATGCATAATTTCGCAGTAAGAAAAAATATTACCTATAGGAAAATGTCATGATTTCCCTTTTCTCATTGTTTTCGCCTGGCTTTTGTTAGCTACTGTGACTGCACACAAAGCCAGGTCTCACTGCTTTGGGTGACTTTAGGTGCCCTGGCCTTACATGGATACCTAGGCGTTTTTTGCTCCATTACGACCTCACTGCAAGATTTGTTGCAGGTATGCAATACTATGCATTTAATGCTGCACTGGTGTAATTTATTGCTAACATCTTTTTGCGCATGAAAGTTGATCGTCACTGCAGTGTGTGCCGGTTTGCGTCATGTAGAGCCACGTGGGCACCTGCACTAATCCATAAATTGGAGTTACAGGGGCAGATTTACAAGCCCCTTGCGCCACTTTTGAGTCACTTTTCCCATGTTAAAAATGATGCAAAGGTGGCGCAAGGGGCTTGTAAATAAGCCCCACAGTTTCCATTGTCGCTTTTGTGAAAGACAGTGTTGCCCCTTGGTGGTTCCTCTTTACATAGGCAGTGTCCTTTACAGGCTGCCCTTCTTTTAATAAATACACAAATTCTAGTTCTGTTTATTCTCATTCTCAGCATACTTTATCATATCAAAGCATTCTCAGATGGTGTAGAACTACGGAGTTACGTTGGGGTCATGTTCTGTGGTGTGCCCTTTAATACTGCAGCTTTAGAAATGCAATTTCCAGCCGCTGCTTATTAGAATATGATCAAGTATTCCTGGTCTATGTCCAGCTGCACTAATCTCCAGGCTACACTTCATGAATTAGGCATGAAGATTTCAGTCAATGTGCTTTCAAAGACCAATGTTTAGGGAATCATGGATTTTCTACAAGCTGAGGGAGAAATCTATAATAGGAGGAACTGACTTTCAAACATCATATTCTCTGGAAGAAGCTACTGGGTGTAGCTTGTACACTGACAGAGTTTCCTTCATAAATCACTCAAGAGGCAGAGAGAAAAATGTATGTTTTGACTTTAAAAACCTGTAGCTCTTTTAAATGCTGTCTAGATAGTGTGCAAGGCCAGTGGCCTTATTCATCTTCAGTAGATTAACATATTCTGGGAGTTGTTTGTGAAATCTGAGCTCTGTGGCACATCAAAGGTACTGTTTTTCAACAATGTATATGCAATTCGTACAGGTTCAAAATACCCAGGAGGGACGCTGAGTACTTGATGACAGAGTCCACTTGCAAGTTTTAAGAATAACCTGAAGGGAAAATATTGTGTTAATAAGATAAATGGCGGAGTTATAAGAAATATTAGGACATTGGAATGTTGGGAGCTCCATTGAAAACAATGGATTGTTCAGGGCTTCTAATGGCTGGTAGAAGCCCGCAGGCGCGGCCCGTGCAGGTAAGAGCGGTGGGTTCAGGGTGGGGGATTCAGCAGACGACGATGAGGGAAAATTAATTATTTATTTAATTTTCCCTCGGCCCACCGCTCTTACTTGCATGGGTGCCTCCTGGAAGCCCAGAGCTCCAACATTCCAATGTTGTCGTTCACAGCTCTTGCTGTGAACAAAGGCCTCACGCAGCCCGAGGGGATTTCAGTCCCCTCAGGCTCCGTGAGGCCTTTGTTTTAATTGTTAGAACATTCTGCCCTCTAGTAATGAAATGTTCTAATAGCCTTATAGCCCTCTTTAGCTGGGCTATACAAGCATTAAAGCCCCGTTCCCTTGTTGAAGGCCCTTCTGCCGGGCCTTTAACGCTGGAGCAGGACTTTAATGGCTGGTATAGCCTGCTATGGTAGGCTATAAGGCTATATGAGAGTTTGCAGACTTTAGGCCTGATACAGGTTTGGCAGTGCGGTGCTCAGTCCGCCCCGTCGCCGCACCGTCAAACCTGTGGTCGGGCCACCAGATTACGAGTATTTCTCGTGTCTGCCGGGCTTTTTTCTGATGTTCCTACGGCAGTGTCTCCGAAAATGGGCAACGCACTGGGAACGCCAAAAACAGTTCCTAAATGGCATGGACTTTACAGTCTATGCCATGCAGGAACCAGTAGCGGCTCGTGGAGGGAGTGCCGCAGGGCGGTGGGGCGGGCGGGAGGAGCAGGGTGGGGATAGTAGACTACGACGTCGGCGAACAGAGGTAAGCAAACAAATAAATAAATAAAACGACTTCATTGCGCGCGCTGCATTGCCAAATGCGATGCAGAGCGCGCAACGAAATTCGTTTTAATAATTTATTTGTTTACTTACCTCTGTTCGGCCGTATGCCGTAGTTGACTACCCCCACCCTGCTCCTCCCCCGCCCCGCCCCACCGCCCCGCGGCACTCCCTCCACGAGCCACTACTGGCAGGAACTGTTTTTGGCACTGGGGTGCATGTACAGCATGCACCCCAGGGCCCAGAAGCACAACGGGGCCCTATAGGGCCCCCTTTGTTTCCTCTCTGCCACAGTTTTCATGGAGGAGGAACTGCAATGAAAACCGTGGCAGAGAGAAAACATGTTGTGTGCTTGGTGGGACCGCAGCGGTCCTGCCAAGCATATCGCTGCCTCTACACCGCCAACCACTGCCAGGGCATGGCAGTGCCCTGGCAGCTTCAGCAGGGCAATGGAGGTCCAACCCCCCAAATTGTCATAGGATGGTCAGAAGACCGCCACTGCCACACCCCCCCCCCTGAGTCTGGCGGTCCATGGACCGTCCACTGATTAGGACCGTCGCAAAGGGGGAGCAGCCTGGACTTTTTCCTCCAGGCACGCTCTTTTCAGGACCCGTGCGCTGCAACTTCTAAATGTATTTTTGTATTGCAAAAGCAGGTCCAGCCTGCTCCTTTCATATACTCAAAATAGGCAGGCACCATCAGCCACCGCTTGGATGCGCCTTATGCTGGAGCTACCACAAAATGTGCCCCAGGGCATTGTTCTTATTTTGAATGAAGAGCTTATGTTACCTCAAAACCAGAGTGGGGCCCTCATTACGTTTGTGGCTTGGGGCACACAAAAGCTTCTGCCATGCCTGCCCTTGATGGCTTTGTATTGTTCTTTCATTTTTTATAATTACATCTACAACATGGGTGGGAATCACCAAGATGATTGTTGACTTCTTATTTGTTAGTTAAGTAGTTGAAAAATATGGAATAGCGCAATAGACTGTGGAAAAAGGCAGTATATCCTACCATCATTTGCAGAATTAACAAGATTTTTTTATTGAATGCCATAAGACGTAGGGTGAAGTTGAGTAAAATGATATTGTGCTGTGCCATTTCTGGATTTATAGTGGTAAAGCTCTGTCTGTTGTAGCAAACAATTAAAATCTGGTTTCTAAAGCACCTTTTGTTGGCATATTTCAAGAATAGATTAATATGCAGGAGAAACACGTGCAGGCAGCTATTTTTAAGACCTGTTTGGCTAACGAGAGCCCTAATGGGACTCATCAAGTGAGCATGTTTCACAATGAAAACTTGTGACTGCATAGCTTGCGATAGAATGCCACACAGAAAGTTTTGAGCCAAAGTCCAAAATTTAATGTGCACATGGATCCAGGATAGCAAAACTAAAATTCTGAGAAGAAAATGTTTTATTTTATTTTTATTTTTTATTTTTTTATTATCGCAAGGAGTAAACATAAGAAACACAGACCGAGCTTCAAAGAGGATCATAATACATTAGATAAATGAACATGTAGGAAATACACACAAGAAAAAAAGAAAGGTACAATATTTTGTTAATATTCAAAACCATTATAGTCCTGCTTTAGTATAATTTAGCATAGGCCCCCAAATTCGATAAAACTTCTTTCCAGAGCGGACACCTCTATTCTTGGCAATAGACATCTCTCTTTCAAAAACCTCCCTTAGCATTGCCCACCATTCATACGCTCTGGGTGGAAGTTTGGATATCCATGCGCGGGCAATGCAAAGTCTTGCTGATGCTATGATGATCGATATGAAAGATCTTAATCCCAGAGCTACATCTGGCTTATAGCCAAGTATCAATTCTTTATCCGTTAAGTGTATATTTATTTTTAAACGATTAGTTATTATACAAAAACATCCTTCCAAAAAGCAGTCAGACCTGGACAAGTAATAAACATGTGCAGGATGTCAGCAGCAACCAATCCGCACTTTGCACATTTACATTTGTCATTCGTATTTGTGCCATTGGGATCAATCCATTTAGTTATTCTTACTGGGGTATAATACAGCATATACACGGTTTTGAACTGTTGTAGCTTTAAATTAATAGAATGTGCCGCAATATCTAAGCTCTCTAATGATTCTTCTATGTCCCCAGGACCTACATCCTGTCTCAGTATCTCACTCCATTTAGATGCTATTTTAAGACTATCATTCTCCCATATTTGAGAGAATAGTTGGTAAGCCTTACTAATAGTCAATTTTCCCCTAGGTGTAGATACGTCAGTATATCTGATCCCGTAGGATGTCTTATTTCTCTACGCCCCCATAAGCAGTCTCTAATCTGTAAGTATTTATAGAACATGTTCCTAGGGATACCAAATGTCTTCTGAAGATCTAAAAACGTACGAAACCCAGTGGCATTATATAAGTGACTGAGTTGGCTGATGCCATATGTATTCCAGGATTTGGCTTGCGTATCGTGAAAATTTCCGGGAGCATCGGATTGCCTCATAATGGCATGTTGAAGTGCATCAAAGGCAAGGTACACTTAGCTGTGATATCCCGCCATATGTATACTATGTCCCTCAGGGTCTTAAACCGTACTCTTTTAAAATAGTTTGGGTCGTTAATCCTGTATAAAAACATAGTACTATCATTACCAACAGCAAGATTATAGCAGCAATATTGCCTATTAGGGACAAGGAGGTCACGGAGACGCCCTACGAAAGAGGCCCAAAAGAATAATTTAAAATCGGGTAGTTGAAATCCTCCATGTCTGTAGGGTAGTTTTAGAAATTTTATAGCACGTCTCGGTTGTTTATAGCTCCATATAAAGCTGCTAATAGCCCCCTCAAGTTTTTTAAAGAAATAATTCGGGACGCGTAGTGGTATAGCCCTAAATAAATACAGGAATTTGGGCAAAACAATCATTTTGATAATATTGCAGCGTCCTATAATACTAATAGGCAGTTTATGCCATTCCTTCATTTTAGAAACCATAGATTTAAATAAAGAGTCATAGTTCAGTCTTATAACCTGTCCCAAGTCTGCAGTAATCTGCACTCCTAGGTAAGTTGCTGATGTGACAATCCCAGTTATCGTCCTATCTGCCTGAAAGTTAAGGATAATCTGGGTCTTATTGACATTTAGTTTGTATCCAGAGAAGGCCCCAAATGTGCTAGCTTCAATTTGGATAGCCTCTATGGCCCTGACTGGATCCGCAGAAAAAACGGCGATGTCGTCTGCGTAAGCCGTAACTCTCAGTTCTTCAGAGCCTAATAAGACTGACAGGATATGTGGGTTAATAAGTAATGATCTAATAAACGGCTCTATATATAAAGCAAATAATAGAGGTGATAGAGGGCACCCTTGCCGAGTACCCCTCAATATAAAAAAAGGAGCAGACTGAAAATTTAAGTAAATTAATTTAGCTGCTGGGCGTATATACAAAGCTCAAATCCAATTATGGAAGCGGCCATGAATATTATATACAGAAAGTATAGCCCAAAGACAATCCCATGTTACACAATCGAATGCTTTCTCAGCATCAAGCATGATCATCCCTATGTCCTTATTAAGTTTAGAGGCAGCGTCGAAAGCAACTAGAGCTGTGTTCACGGGCGCAGTTGTATCCCTGCCAGGTATAAATCTGTGTTGCTGGTCAGAGACTAGTTGTGGCATCAAGGGTGCAAGACGCATCGACAATATTTTTGCGAAAATTTTTGCGTCCGCGTTTATTAATGAAATCGGGCGATATGACCCACATTCTTCTCTCGGTTTATTCTTTTTCAGAAAGAAAACAATATTTGTCATATCCCACGAGTGGGGTATCTTCCCGCTTACACCAATATAGTTCATAATCTGGGACATAATAGAAATTAAGCTAGTCTTGAATATCTTATAAAATTCCAATGGTATTTTATCTTCTCCTGCTGCCTTTCCGGAGGGAAGTACATCGGTGGTGTCAGATATTTCATCAGCTGTGATATCTATATTAAGGGCTTGAGTCTGATCTATTTCAAGTCTATGAATAGTTTCACAGAATTTACACTTATCCATATAGACGTTAAATTTCCTTTCATCGAACGCGTTAGGATTACTATATAATGTCTGATAGAAGCCTAAAAATTGTTCTAATATCTCTTCAGAGTGTGTATGAAGTAGCCCCCCGCCTCCTCTTATACTCTTTATTACTCGCCCCGCCCTTTTGTCAGAAAGTTGGTGTGCAAGAACTTTACCTACTTGTTCACCATACTCATATTGGAGAGCTCTATTTTTGTTGTAATTAGCCGCCGTTTTATCTTTTAGGGACCGTCCTAATGCAGAACGTTTTTTCAATTAAAAGTAAATATGTTTGAGAGTATGTAGAGGCTGCAGTCCTTTGAATATCCCCACGTCTAATTTCATCCGCATGTGCTATTTCTAGATGTCGGATTTCTTCTCTGGTAGCTTCGCTAGTCTGATTCTTAATGCGATTTTGTCTCCAAACATATTGCTGAGTGACTCCTCTTATACAGGCTTTAAGCGAGTCCCAGACAGAAAAAAGAGAGGCAGAAGAAAATGTAACTCCATTGCCAAAGTTGATATAATGTGTGAAAAAAACCTTAAAATATCATGCCTCAAGGATATGTCCAGTGGCATAGCCTCTGGCTATTTTGGCAGAATCCTTAGGGGCAAAAATTGTGTCTTATGCAAATGAAACCCAGCTGCTGTTCACATGGAAGAACAACAAGCCCTGCCCAGGCAAGCTAATTAGAACAAGCCATGCAGCGGTATTTGGGTGGCTGTCCCTGAACCAACTTAAATGTAATGCGGGAAAGACTGAGCTGCTTTTCTTTGGTTCAGATGCAGAGACACCCTTGCAGTCCTTCTGGCCACCGGATGCTCCCCCCCTCTTATCAACAGTCAAGTGGTGAAAAACTTGGGCATGCCCAAGTACCTGATCGATAGGCTTCGCTGGTCCAGAATGCAGTAGCCCGAACTATTTTCGAGCTCCCCCGGGATGCTCACGTATCCAGCCTTTTTAGTAGTCTTCACTGGCTGCCAGTGAGGGAAAGGATTATCTTCAAGACACTGCTTGTGACTCATAAAGCCTTATACGGAATTGGCCCTGGCTATCTGAAACACAGGATCTCGTTCTATGTTCCACAAAGGAATCTCCGCTCTGCGAATCTCTTCCTAGCCAGTACCCCACGTATCAAAAAGGCGATGTCAGGGGGAAAGGCCCTCTCCTTCCTGGGCCCGTCCCTTTGGAACAAACTGCCTCTGACCCATAGAGGAATCAAGTCAACGCCTGTGTTCCAGAAGAAGCTGAAAACTTGGCTTTTTTCCAGCCCATAGCTCCTTCCTGCCCCTGCTGTTACTTTTCGGCATCCAGTGCCAGGACACTCCTTGGAGTAGCAGTTGCGCTCTATAAATACCCCTACATAGACATAGACATAGACATGTGCAGCTGTTCATCATACTAAGTCACATCAACAACTGCCCTGATGACATTTATTCCAGGAATCATAAAATTTCAGATCAAAATCATCATTAACAAAACGGTGCTCAAGAAATATTTACCTTTTTGGGAGAACCTAGCAAATGTAGACCCAGTCTAACAATGTTTGAGTGGATATGGGATAAATTAACTTTGCAACTTCGCTCTCCAAAATTGACATTCTTCTATGAGAGGAAAAGCATTCCTAAACATCAATACCAATGCAAGCAGGGGGTAAAAATGCAAAAATGGACCCTGAATAGATACAAAATGAATTTTGGAAAGAAGTAATCCGCACCAGTCTTGGGGATTAAGATAGAAATTACTCAAAGGGTACAGTGTAATGAAAGAGTTGTCATTGCAATCACATGAGACAACCTTGACCAATGCGGTAAGGGACAAATGGTAGTTAGTGACTGCCACAACTCAAACTAATTGCAAAATAAGATAATGTGAATAATATAATAAAAGCATAAGTAATCATGGGCAAATCAGGTAAGAAGCATTCCTAAAATTCAGTGGTTCTTTGTATTTTGACTTCTGTGGACCCGCATTTAATCATTACTGGAATCCAGGGACCCCACTGAATCATTATTGAAATCCTGGGCCCCCACTGAGTCATTACTAGAAGATTTGGACCCTGGCTTAAGCAATGTTGATGATTTGAACCTCAAAATAATACACAAAAAATGCAGAAACAGGCATTCATCAAACAAATACACAAATGATGGGATATTTTATTTCATTCACAAACAAACATAAAAAAAATTAAACTTTTCATTTCAAAGTGAACCTAGGGTCTTTTCTAAATTCAACTCAGGCCATGTAATGTAATGTAATGTAAGGGCTATTTGTAGAGCGCACTGCAACCCGCCGGGTATCCTGGCGCTGAGAGACGGAAAAAAGCCTGTGACAGAGGACAGAAGACATTATACTCTGGGAAAGAACCAAGTCTTTAATTTCTTTCTAAACGGCAAAAAGTCCGTCATCTGTCGCAACTCCGTAGGTAGGGTGTTCCAGAGCCTTGCAGCAGCAACACTGAAAGCTTGCCCCCCCAGTTTAGCTCTTCTGACCCTAGGCACTTTCACCCAATTGGCAGAAGAGGACCTAAGGCAACGAGTGGGAACATACCAACTAAATTTACTCTGCAAAGGTATTGGCCCAAGACCATGCAGCGCCTTGAACACGACACAGAGGGATTTAAAGTGAACCCTCTGTAGAATTGGGAGCCAGTGAAGGTCCGCAAGGGCCTGAGAGGGGGAGGACTGACGAGGTCTAATCAAGGCCAGCTTGGCCGCTACATTCTGGATTCTCTGCAGTCTCCCAGTTAAATATTTAGGGGACTCCAGTAGCAGGGCATTACAGTAGTCTAACCTGCTCATGATGACACTCCTTACTACCAATGCACGAGTATGTACTGGGAGCATGGGAAGTATTTTCTTAAGGACCCTAATAAGGGAAAAACAGCTCCCAACGGTCTTATTGACTTGATTTTCCAAAGTCAGCTTCTCATTAAAGCAGATTCCCAAATTGCGAACCGATTTAGAGGGTGCCGGCAGGGCATCGGCAGCAGTGGGCCACAAATTGGCTGGGAGAGGATATGACATTCTCCCACCTGCAATGTAAAGGAACTCTGTTTTATCTGCATTAAATTGCAGGGAGTTAGTTCTCAGCCAATATACCACACTCTGCATACATGCATGGAAGTTTTCCACAGAGAGTGACTGTTCTCCCTCCCAAGAGAGAATAAGCTGGGTGTCATCCGCATAATTTACAAGGCCTATGCCGTAGGATTTAATAACATCCACCAAAGGACGCATATAGGCGTTAAATAGAATAGGGCTGATTGCAGAGCCTTGCGGTACACCATGATGTATCTTGGTGAACTTAGACTGAAAAGGGGGAGGGCCACAGCCTGACATCTGTCAGACAGATATGAGTGCAACCACTTCTGAGCCAGGCCCACTACCCCCACTCCTTCCAATCGTTCCAGGAGAACTTTGTGATTGACTGTGTCGAATGCGGCGGACAGGTCCAACAGGATCAGTATAGTAGAATGACCCTTGTCTGCACGCAGACGAAGATCATGCAACACAGTCAGCAAGGCAGTCTCTGTCCCATGTCCTGGGCGGAAGCCGAATTGCACGGCATCCAGTAAATTATTTGCCTCCAGAAACTGGGAGAGTGCCCTGCTTACAAGGCGCTCCATGATCTTAACCGGGTATGGGAGGAGCGAGATAGGCCTGTAGTTTTTTAGGCAGGCTGGATCAAGCGACGTTTTTAGTAAAGGGGTTACAACTGCTTGCTTCCAGCAAGAGGGGACCATTCCACTACCCAGGGATTGATCACATAGCTGTCTTAGCATAGGGAACAGCTCAGAGCCTAAAGCTTTCCAAATCCTATGGGGAAGAGGGTCCAATGATGAACCGGAGAAGATCCCTAAGGCTATCCGGTTAAAATCCTCCACCGTAGGAATTTCAAAATGATCTAAAAGAGGCCTCTGATCTGAAACTTCATTCATCCCCTTCCAGTCCTCCATCCTGCCCTGTGGTGGACCACTAACCCCACCAACTGTGCTATCCCCTTCCAACCCTTCAATGATTTTGCAGATCTTATCTTAAAAAAAAACAGCCAAACTTCCCCCTCCTCCACCGCCGTTCTGCTTGTCTACAGCCAAGTTTTAACTTTTGTAGTTCAGCATTGTACCAAGGAGCGGAGGATTTGCCTACTTTTTTAACCTGTTTTTGTGGAACAAGCTGGTCAAGTTGATCATTGATCAAAAGACAAAAGGTGGTGTAATTATCCTCCACCTGTTTCACAGGGTCGAAGGATTCTTCCAGATGGAATACAGGGGCGGTGCCAGCTTTCCTCAGGAGGCCTTTCCAATCCCTACTAAGAAGACATATAGTTTCCTTCACAGTAGCCGGGCTGTTCTGCTTAATGTTAAATACATCAAATTGAACTAAGTGGTGATCGGTCCAGCCAATCGGCAGAACATTTACCACTTCCATTGAGTCTTTCCCAGCAAAAATAAGGTCCAGAATATGTCCTCCTATATGTGTAGGTTCTACCAACCATTGAGAAAGTTGCAAATCCATACAAGATTGTAAGAGATTATTATACCCGGGGTCCATGCTCCCATTGGCCCACAGGTTAAAATCCCGAAATATAAGTAATCTAGCATGTGAGAGAGCCATATTACTAAAGACATCAATCAGACTTTTTTGTTGCAAGAGGCTGGCCGTCCCTGGAGGCCTATAGCAAATAATACCGGTCAGCACCTGTCTCCCCTGATCCTTTAGCGCAAAGCCCAATAGCTCAACCCCTTCAACCTCATCAATATCTATAGGGGAAAAATTCCATGCTTCCTTAAATATAATCCCAAGCCCTCCACCTCTACCGCTGGGGCGTGGCTTATGAAAAGCTTTATAGCCCCGAGGGCAGGCCAAACCCAGCTCTAGATCAGACCCGGGGTGAGTCCACGTCTCAGTCATCACCAGGGCATCTAAATCGTGTGACTCTAATAGCAGCTGTATCTCCATATAGTGTTTACACAGGGACCTAACATTAAGCAACCCGCATCTCAGAGAGTCCCCTTTATTGAAGGCTACTGCCCCTGCCGTATCTCTCAATATAAACTCCCCATGGGCACCACCCTGCACACCTATTGCCCGTAGTGAGGCACTCGAATACCTATAAGGAGTATCAGCTGGTAGATTTCTCCTACATTCAGCATGGTGGCTGGCGCTGTGCGTTGCCGGTGCGCGGACGGGCGCAGACGGGCTTGCCTTTGGCGCGCTGGCGGCGCGCCCGCTGCGCGCGTCCGCTGCGCGGTCGCTCCAGCGCGATGATTTATAGGCCGTGGCGCAGGGACAAGCAACTAGAATGCTAACCCCACTTAGGTACAGCGGCCCGCTCTAACATGCGGACACCGCTGGGGCAAGTCGGAAGTAGCACCAACGTACACCAATGGCAGCAATAAAAACTGCACCTATTTCAATTTTAAAACTCAGCGATTACAGCGATTAAAAAACAATGACAAATTCAATTTTGCAGTTCTTTTCTAAACGGGTTCACATACATGCTAACAGAACGCGATTTTAGCAGTATACGCCAGCGCCCTCACACAAGCAGGAGATACCACGTCTCATGCGTTTACACGCTGCGCGGTTGCTCCAGCGCGATGATTTATAGGCCGTGGCGCAGGGACAAGCAACTAGAATGCTAACCCCACTTAGGTACAGCGGCCCGCTCTAACATGCGGACACCGCTGGGGCAAGTCGGAAGTAGCACCAATGTACACCAATGGCAGCAATAAAAACTGCACCTATTTCAATTTTAAAACTCAGCGATTACAGCGATTAAAAAACAATGACAAATTCAATTTTGCAGTTCTTTTCTAAACGGGTTCACATACATGCTAACAGAACGCGATTTTAGCAGTATACGCCAGCGCCCTCACACAAGCAGGAGATACCACGTCTCATGCGTTTACACGCCATCCATCTTCCATACTATATTCTATTTGATTCATGTGCACTTCCTGCACAAATCAATCTGAGGACATCAACTTAATTTTTAGCCGTTCTTTTTCAAATTCCTTCACATCTACAGAAAAAAAAGAAAGAGAGAGAGAGAGATTGGGAGGTCATTATCTGGCATACACAGAAAAGAGGCTATTGGTTGTCATGTACAGAAAAGACATCAACTAATTAAATATCATATAGACCATCTGCAAGACATGTCAGCCCTAGGGTAGTCTTTCCCAAAACCTATTGCCTACTCCCCTCCTGTTTACTGAAATTTGTTTTTGTTGGCTTTAGGACTCTACACTTTACCACTGCCAACCAGTGCTAAAGTTCTTGTGCTCATTCTTTAAAGCATTGAAAAAATTGTTCTAAACCTTATTGGCACATTTAATTTACTTATAAGTCCCCAGTAAAATGGTACAACGTGCTCAAGGTCTGTAAATTAAATGCTACTAGTGGGCCTGCAGTACTTATTGTGCCAAACGCTTAAGTTGCTTTTTAAAACATGTCTCAGGCCTGCCATTGCAGCCTGTGTGCAGTTTTAAACTGCCAATTCGGCCTGGCAAAATAAACCTTTTGCCACACCTAAACCTCTTTTTTAAATATGTATGTTACCCCTATGGTAGACCCTACACAGCCCATAGGGCAGGGTGTAGTGCATTTAACAGTTGGACACATACTTTTAAGTTTTACATGTCCTGACAGTGAAAAACTCCTAAATTAATGTTTCACATCTTTGAGGCCTACCTCTCCAATGGGATAACATTGGGTTACCTTATTGCACTTAATAAGAGATAACTTCTGTTTGGGAACAGGTAGAAATGACTTGATTTGTCTCTATACATTTCAATTTAAAATCCTCTTTAATGGTAAACTCAGATTTTAAGTCACTATTCTGAATAAGCCACTTTTAGAAAGTTAACATTTTCTTGTCCTAAACATCTGGTGACTGCAGCATTTGTCCTGGAATGTGGAGGCTACAAAATGTTTTGCCTTGCAAATTGACCCATGTTGGCGATGTGGGTATCTGTGGTATTTGGGTCTGGCCTCAGCCGCCACCCAGTGCAACCTATTTAATCCAAACATTTCTGAACACCAGACAGAGGACTCCAGGGTGGTGTGACCTGAAAGGATCTCACAATGACCTCTTATACAGAATTGCCCTGGGAACCTCAAACGTTGGTTAAAATCAAGCATTTTCCTCACTTCTTTGTGAGGGAAAGCTCCGGAATCTGTGGGGGTTGACAAAATTCATCCCACCCGGCTTTCCCACTCTTTTCTTGATAAAAATGAACCCACCTCCCTTTTGGCTGGGCCTACCACCAATGACACAATAGGCCTCAAATTGCAAAGTAAAGACATTACATTTTTGCTATGAAAATGGACCCATTTTGGTGATGTGGGTAGTTGTGGTATTTGGGCCCAGGCTCAGCTACCACCCGAGGTAACTTAATAAATCTAGATATTTTCATAAACTAGACACACAGTAGAGTCCAGGGTGCTCTGATTTGCATGAATCCCATGATGTTTTCTCATCCAGAATACCATGCAGACCTCAAACACTGGCTAAAATTATGTATTTTCCTCACATTTCTGTGAGGGAAAGTGCTGGAGTATGTGGAAGTTCACGCAGTATTCTCCACCAGCATTCCCACACTTCTCCCCATATAAATGGCACCCCATTTGTGTGGCTGGTGAGGGTCAACCCCCTAATTTGCCTCCCAGGGAGCTGAAAGACTGATGGAACCATTTTAGGTTGGCGCACAGCCTGATACCAAGGTGGGCCTCAATGACCAGGTAACATATTCCTTTTTCATTATTTTCTTTCTTCTTTTTTCACTGTTTTCCTTGGGGTCTAGTGGACTTTATGCCCCCTAGTGGGGAATAGATTGGGAATAAAACTCTCCATTCTGACCCCTGGGAAGCAAAAAGGCTGTTATTGTTTTGGGGTGATTGAGCACTCTGCCTTTGCCCAAGGAAAGGGTCCCCATCAGAAATAAAAATCCCTAGTGCCTAGTGGGTGGTTCACTGCTTGGTGATCATGGTCCTGGAACATTACCCAAGCAAGGATCCACCTGGAGAGGTACTGCTAGAAACTGATATTGTCCTTTTTCCAGTGGCACCCTTCCCTTACTGATTGGTGCATGGGGGCTTGAGTTATGCCCCTGAGCAGCAATCAAACTGAAAGCAATTGGTACCTCATGGTGCAGACTACTTTGAGTTTTAACTGTGGGGTGTCAGAACTCAGTCACACATACAAAACAACTAACAGAAGGATTATCTGCTTTAGTTTGGCAGATAAACCATTAACATCCATTGCGCTACGAGGTAACGCAGTCGACATGAACGGGTCATCTACACACTAAAATGGTTAGCATAATAATGAATCGAAAGTGACCTTTAGGGACATCCTGTGCTTGTTTGCACAGTTGTGGTCTCCATGTATGGTGTCATTTTACCATTTTGAAAAAGAGAGCCAGCGAACCACTTTGTTCAGGACCTCTGCCCTGAACCCTCTCATACATGCCTTACCTTCTCTCTTTTCAGAATAAATTTACACAGCAACAGTAAACATCTTCAATCCTCCATTCCTGTGTTGCAGGCTTTCCCTGGCAATGATGGCCTTTTGTTGGGTTCTCGCTGAAATGAAGAATCATTGATACCATTTCCAACAGGATTAACATCTGATTCCTTCCACCAGAAGCCCAAGTAAAAAAGGGCAAATTAGAAAGGTGGGTCTCTCTTTTATTGGTGAAAGACTTCAGAATTTTGAAAACACCTCACTTTCATTGGTCATGGCTTCCTCCCTATGCTTCTAAAGTGAGACAAATAATGGTTATCTTAGACATAACTCTAAACATCACCAGTAAATCAAGAACACCATTGATATCAGTGTTGGACAGATGTATGTCCAGCAACGGAACCTCAGTTGACAGCTATCCTCTCTCCATTTGCAAGTAAATCTTACTCCTACATGACCTTTCTGATGTGACTTTTGAAAGGTGAAGATTTACACTGTCTTTCGGAAGAGGAGCTGCCATTACCTCCAAAGTATAGCTGACTAAAGATCTGTGTTGTGGATGACTGAATGAACCAAGCCTGCTCAGATGTTCACATCCCTTGTGGCCTGGATGTAGAGGTTGTTCTGCTGGCTCTGTGGACTATATTGTGGACAATGGACTAATGTAGTCACTCCATGGATCTGTGTTTGACCATATATTTACACATTTGAATCCCATCAGATGCACTCATCCTTTGATCTGTAAGAGTTTGATGAAAAAGAGTACCATTGAGTAGGGCAAGAATCAGGGTTGCCACCTGGCTGTTTTTCTTACCAGCCTACCATGTGTTGTTAAATGGAGTCCAGTGAAGGTGGAACTTTTCCTGCATCATACATGAGTAGCTGGAACTGCTGTTTACCTTTAATGCGGTCATACCTGTTTCTCTCTGGTGCCAGAGGGATATATAAGCATATGCTTCCACGACCCCAGCATGGTTGGAATTGATTGAATGGAGTCAATCATCCAGATTATGGAATGACTTCAAACCATGTTCCTGGCTTTCACTGTTCCAGACGTACTTCTGTTCAAATTCCAGTTGATCCTCAACACTGCTTTGTAGTAGGTGCAAAGACAGCTGTAACTGGTGTTCCTCAAAGAATGCCATTCAACAGGTAGCTATCAAGCTTGCTATGTATGCCAGTCAGTGTTCTAGAACCAATGGCGTAGCTAGACCCTTTGCCACCCGTGGCGGCCCCCAAAACTCGTGCCGCCTGGGACGGACTGCTCCCCCGTCCCCACCTTGCTATGCCACTGTCTAGAACTCGTATAGTCATAAGTCACTCAGTGTATAAAGGGTGAAGGTGAGAAGGAGAAATTTCCTGAGAGTTGGGCACCACAAAAGGAGCTTCTAGCATAAGATAAGGTAGGAACCTGGGACGAGAATACCCTAGGTAGCTGGCATGTATGCATGAAGGCTAACAATCAAAACTCAGCCTACCAAACTTTACTTAGAAGGATGGACTGCAGTTTGGAGTCTATCACTCATAAAGTTAGAATGGATGTCAGGGCAGAGATAGAATGATCGCTGCTAGTAGGGGAAAAGGAAAAGGAAAAGGAAGCACAGGTTGAGTAGAGGACTAGTACACAGGTGACCTGAATCCAGATGCACATGTGCCCTCTGGTGCAATCAGCTGCAAGAAGATGACCAGGCAGTAATATGTACACAAACACAAGTCACAAGCTCCTTAAACTGCACACCTCACTGGATCCTGATTTCATATATCATTTTGCTTCTCCTACATACAGATGTACGGGTTCTGGACAAGGGATGGATATTTGAGTTCCTTCATATTCAAATAAGTCTTGAATGCTTCAAGAATATGCATGTTCAAATCTGTCCGCACACCATAACATTTCTTTCTTAATCTCCCTTGGTGTAGATGCACTTCATAATTCATTTTTTGAAAAACCATTACAGGATCCTTCTTTGTGTAGGTTTTCTTAATTCCAATATTTATGCCATCACAAAATAGTGACACAAAACTTTAAAATGCTCCTTGCACACACATGTTTCATTCCTGAATTATTATTCAATATAACGTCACCAGGGCAGTGTGAGCTTATTGGTAGGTGCTCATGTAGAATACTGTTGGACATCATTACACAAGTGGAAGTCTTGTGACTCGCTGAAAATATTTGGATTTTCTGTGGTGATACACTGTAGAAATTTGGCATGTACAAAGCCAAAGCAATGGGGATGAATCTTGATGAAGCATAATACCAAGTACAAGTTGCAGTTACTGTCAGTACCCACTCAAATGGGGTACATTTGGATGTATTAAGGTGCTGATGAATTTACCCTCAAAGATTTGTGGCACTGTCAATCATTGTACTGTAGAAAGCTTCTTTCAACCCTTCATTTGCAGGATCTTTGAGGAAAGTTTTTGGAACTTCGAACATTTTTTTATCCCTAAGAATATAGTTGCAAGTTTATGCATGCACTTTCTCCTCGCGGATCTCAAAATGCATTTTCCTAAAGAGCTTGGATCTATGCAGTGAATATTTAGCAGTGAAACATAGTACATTAATCTTTTTCAGTGCTGAAAAAAATATTTGCCGGATGCAGGCCTGACCAAACACACTCACTTAAAGCAGCAGATAAAAGCATTTTATATCATCACCTACTGTCAAAGCTACCTTTAATAACATGTCATCTAATCTTTTGAACAATATATTTCAATAATAAAGTTAAGATTAACTTCAGGTTTGTCCTTCCTCAAAAGAACCACTTAGATACTAGCAAAGGCATTAGAGTGAGAACATGGTCAAATGTTCATCTCTGGAAATGAATAATCCTCATTTAAAATATGTACCCTGTTGATTTTAATTTCTTGCTGTTTATAGGATTTTTAGGACTAAGGAAATGCAAGATTACTCCGGGGATCTTTAAAACATGCAGCTCTCTCAGCACTTGAATGTATAATTATGCATATACTATCAAGCTGAACTATTCTTTAAGAAATGTTTGTCTGAAAGATAATTACAGATCTCTCGCCATTTGCAAGACAAGCAGTAACATACAAAATTAGTTGAGAAGAGCTGCTCACTCTTAGGACTACGGGGCCTATTAGCAATAACCGGCGATAATTATCGCTAAGCGCAGTTAGCGCTAGGATAATTATCGCCGGCTATCGCAGGTTTCTATCGCGGAGATAGCGTGCTATCAGCAACGCTTATCTCCAAAGCGATAGAAACCCTGGAGAACAGTGTGAATATCGCTTGAAAACAAGCGATATTCACACTGTGACCAGTGTTAGCTTGGCGATAGGGCGAGGGGGATTTAGCCATGTAATCCACCTCCCATTGGATTACATGGCTAAGTCAGGGTGAGACCAGGCGTTAACATACCAGCGCTAAACGTGTTTAGCGCTGGTTCGTTAATCACCTCCCCTGCCTCGCTAATAGGCGATAGCGACCTTAGCGACTGTTTCCAGTCGCTTTTAGGTTGGGAACGCCTACTTTGCATGCCATTAGCAATAAATATCGCTGGCATGCAAAGCGGCACCCAACCCGGTCGCTATCGCCTAAAAGCTGTCGCTAACAGCAGTTAGCGACATCTTGCTAATAGGGCGTTTGAATTATCGCCGCTTTAGCGGGAAAAAGTCCCACTAAAGCGGCGATCGAGCCCTTGATAATATGCTCCTACATTTTTAGGGCGTAATCTATTTGTTCAATTTTCATTTCTGAAATAGCAGACGTTTTCTTCTACAATGGCTTTACACGGGATTGTTTGAATGATTACAGCAAACAAGACGCCAGCTGAACTCGTTGGCCAGTTAGTGATGGAACATTTTTTTGCCCAAGTCTGGAGTAGAGAAGACATTTTGATTCACAGGAAGCTAGAAAGTCCTGAAAAAAAATTGTGAAAAGAATTCACAAAATAATTTTCGGCCGTAAAAGTGAGTTTATGAATGAACATACCTCATGCATGCCTGCCAGCATTTGACATTGAATTTCTGACAGGAGTAAATTCATTTATTACTGTGGATATTCCACCAGCTGGGTGAACAAATCTGCAGTAGTAAATCCCCCTGAAGGGGTTGGAAGTTAGCGTTCTAAGCCACGATTTGCCGTAGAAGTCTGGGAACTCCAACAAAATGTATGTTTGTTGGCATTCCCAAACCCCATCTCCAATCTGACTCCTTTCCACCATAGAAATGGTAAGAGATTTATTCCAGAAAAGGTCTAGAATAATGTTCTGACCAACATGGGACAGAGAACGAATCACCCTCAGATTTTCTGGGCTTTGAGAGTAAGAACTTTTGTTTGTTTTTCTCAGTAGGAGGACATTTTCCCCTTAGAGAAAAGAAAAGAAAAAAAACTCTGGGGCAGATTTACAAGCCCCTTGCGCTACCAGTATGTCACTTTTTTGTGACGCACTGACAGCACATTTCCCTGCCTCATATTTACAAGGACAGGAAAAGCCACCATGCTTGGCTTTTCCTGTCCTTGTAAATATGGCCCCTTTACACGCAGCATTTTGCGTGAAAGGGGCGTTCCATGGGTGTTGCTGTGGGTGTTCCCACGCAACACCCATGGAACGAGACACATTTCCAGATTTATGAGGATTCGTAAACCTGGAAATGCGTCAGTATGCTACGCCACCCTAGGGGTGGCGTAGCGAGGCGCAACGAGGAGAAATGTTGTAATTTCTCCTCGTTATTTTCCTCTTTCAATGCGTGCTGCATTCTACAGCACGCATTGAAAGAGAAAAATGCCTGTAGTGATTGTTTTTGTGCAGGAAGGTGCCCCTTCCTGCACAAAAACAATCTCCCCATGGCGCAGGCATCCTTGCACCATGATGCAAGGGTGCCTGCACCGGCGCATGGCAGCTGTTTGTGCACCAGCGCAGGGGAGAGCACAAGAATGCGACATATCATTGTAAATATGTCGCATTCCTGTGCTCTGAAAATGCTGCAGTGTGGCGCAGCCAAAGGGCTTGCGGTGCCGTGCTGCGGCACTTTCTTGTAGATCTGCCCCAACGCCTTTGCACTGGTGCTCCATTTCTCCAGTGCAGAATTCTACCTTACTTCATAGAGAGACATTTTATGACAATAAGCAGCTTGTGAAGAAAAGTGGATTTTGCTCCTCTTTTCATCACAAATATTCATGGGCCCGTTGAAATTTGCATTTAAAGACTACTTTCATGAGAAAGGTGGGACCATGTAGCTCGTGATAAGGATTTCTGGGCCAGATGTACGACCCTTTCATTTAGCGCCTCGCAATTTGCGACACATTGCGAGTCGCAAATTGCGAGGCGCTAAATGAAATGTACAACAGTGTGTTTACACTGTTTTGCGATTCCCAATGGGGTCGCAAATTGAGAGTCTCATTAATATTAATGAGCCTCTCGCAATTTGCGAGCCCATTGTGAATGCCAGCCCTCCCAGGGATGGTGGCCTGCTGGGCTCAGCAGACCACCATGTCTGGGACAGTTTTTTTTATAAAGCAGACTTTTTTTTTAAAATGCAGCCCGTTTTCCTTAAAGGAAAACGGGATGCATTTAAAAAAATAATAAAATGAAACGTTTTCGTTTCATTTTTTAAGGGCAGGCAGTGGTCCCTGGGACCACTGCCTACCCTTAAAAAATTATTTCACATGCATTTGCAAAGGGGAAGGGGTCCCGTGGGGACCCCTTCCCATTTGCAAATGCATTACCACCTACTTGAAGTAGGTGGTAATTGCGAGTGTTTTGCGACCGCAATTGCTGTTGCAAAACATTAGTACATTGTTTTGAGACTCGCAATTTGAAAGGGAACGCCCCTTCCAAATAGCGAGTCGCAAAACATATTTAGCGAGTCACAAAAAAATTGTGACTCGCTAAATGGGCTATGTACATGGCCCAATATGTTTTTGCATGCGCAAACGGGTTCACAAACCCGTTTGCGCATGCAAAAACGGGTCGTACATCTGGCCCTCTGTCTTTTCTGCATTGCAAGGCCTATTCCATTATCTAAGTTCTCTCCTAGAGCACAGAGATACCCACTGAGTGTGGTGTTAATCTTCCCTATGACCTTTTAGCTAATTATGGAACAACAGGACATGATTTAAATCACACAACAACTGTTTTGTTCTCATAAAATAATACCAATCTACCACAAAAAGAATATGGGACATTAGTAGCACATGGTGCATTTTAACCCACAGCAATTTAATCAGTGCTGGTGAACATGTTCAGAACTATACAGGGAGTGTCTTGCTGAGATGTTCTAGGATATTTGTGACACGCAGTATATTTTAACAAAAACTGGTCTATGGCAGAGTTGTTATTTAAAGACATATTTATAAAGGATTTGGTGGACGCGTTCAAGGCATCTTTGAAAAATCAGTAGAAAAATTGTTTCTTAAAGTATATTTAGTCAATTACATTTTCGAAAACCAAATAGGGTGTGAAAACAAATGTTCAGGGTGCTTGAAAGTTCCCCTCTAAGAAATTTTAGGGAAAGTAGTAAGAAGGTTTTAGGTTGTAAAGCGCATTGGGTTAGGAACGATCATCAATCTTGCTAGAATACAGCTATAACTTTACCAGAGATTTAGATATGTCACTCAAGGACACACAGTGTAATGGACATTGGCACATTTACAACATGCACATAGGATTCACTCTGGAACTTAGCAAGGGATGGCCCTCCTGGTACCCATAACTGCAAGATAAAAGGAAGGATTTGGGATTGACTCTGGGGCAATATTGGCAAATTACGGATAAGGCCTACGGTCTGGCTAGAACACTGGCTCTAGTTCTATCTCCTGTCACAGAGGAAGTAGCAGGCCATGTGGCAGCCCATCCCTGATGGTAGTGTGCTGTGGTGCAATAAGTTGAATCCATACTGAAGCTCTGATCTTTTGTGCTCTCCACAACTGCCTGCAGGGCTTCCTGTTTGGGTTACCTGGCACCACACAGTGTATTTCAAATTATGCAGAGAGCCAGTGGCGGTGCGTCCATTAGGGCGCTGGGGCGTTGACCCACAAGCCGCCCACGCCCACAGCTCCCTCAGCGGCTCTGACTAAAGTAAACTGACAATGCATGTCAGTCAGCATGACGCCGGACCGTCCACCCCCTTCAGAGTTTGAAGGGGGTGGGCGGTCCGGCATCATGCTGACTGACATGCATTGTCAGGTCAGGGGGTGGCGCGGAGCGCACAGCAGGCAGCAGCACAAGTGCGCATGCTGGGTTTAGGTCGAGAATTTTTCCGACTGCGCTTTAGGAGAGCGAGGGTTAATCAACACCGCAACCCTCGGTCTCCTAATGGGAGGCAGGGCAGCGAGTATCCCTGCTAAGCCAATCCTGGCGCTGCCAGCGTCAGTATTGGCTGAGAGGGGTTGCCAGTCACAGTGACGCGGCTGACTCTGTTCAGAAGTCGAAGGCGCCAACGAGGGACCCCGGCCCAGGACGTGCATATGAAATACACATTGCTGTGTTTTTACCTCGCGTATGACTGTATTGGAGGACGTGATAAGTTTGGGAGAGCCTTGAAATGATGAGGTGACCTTGATGCACATCGCCTACACTAATTATTCGCCACCTGTTTTTTCCTCGGACTTGTTTTCCGCTTTCGATGTTCAAGGAATGGCAAGCTATGGTGACTAGCACTGCTTCTTTGGCACCACACAGAATTAATACATTCCTTATTTATTGTTATTGAATCAGGACGAGTTCTTTCATTCGCGGTCTTTGCCACGAAGTGCATTTGAATAACGCCATGCATCGAGACACGCTCGGAATTTCCCATCCCTCGAACTGCTTATGTGACCTGGGCCCCACCAATAATAAGGTGAACCTGGCTTTCATGATAAGTACAGCATTATGTGGTAGATCGGACCACCGTCTCTTCGCTGTTCCTCAGTCTGTAACACTGACACGGAGCTGCGGACCCGAGCGAGGCCTTAACATGCTGCGGTCAAGTTACTCCCAGATTTAGTTCTCAGCTGTAATTGCAGCAGGCTTGTGAGGCCTCTTGTGTTCTAGGTATCCATACCCTTCCTCACCCCCATCACCCTTCTTCATCTGTTCCTCTAAATGCGCAATACTAGGACGGGAAGGAACCGAACAGAGTGCTGTCTGGCTCAGAAAAGGCTATCCTGCAACACTCGAGTGCCAGGGGATTGGCGGCCTGTGTTGGTAATGGCAGAGGCGGCGCGGACCCGGTCACTCAGGTAAGTTTTCTTATTTTAATTTTAAACTCCCCCGGCCCCCACCCGACCACCCCCCACCTCGCCCTCACCGAAAGCGAGAGGGACGTAACTGCTTCAGGGGCGGCTGGTCCATAGGGGCGCCGGGGCAGCGCCCCACAAAAGAAACTGCTCACTGCAGTTCGGGCAACAGGAATGTAAGCAGACGAATTGACAGCTTTCACAATTTGTCAGTTTATATTTCTGGGCCGGCCTGTGCTTCACGGGTGAAAGTGCGCATGTCAAGGCACAGCGCACGCAGGCGAGAGCAGGAGTCCAGAAGATGGTCTGACTGCGCATGTGAGAGAGGAGCGTTGCTCCTCACTCACATTCATGAACCATTAGGTATGCTGCGCATGCCTAGTGTAGTGCAGGCGTCTGAAGATAGGCTCCTGCTCGGGCGGTGACGTGTTTTTCGCAAAGTCGCCCCATGCCCTATCAAATGCCAGGATACAGAGTAAACAAGGGTCAGCCGCCCGGCCCCCCGTCGCATCCAGTCTCCTGATTTGGCAGTTAGTATTTCCTGTTGAGCGGCAAAAGAAAAGAGCGGGGAGAAGTTACATTGCAGAGGAGACGTGATGCGACGCGGGACCGGAGGAGATGCCTGGTAAGTTTTATTCATTAAATTAACCCCCACCCCCCCTCCCCGCGCGTACCCCCCGAGTCATGCCAGCCGCGACTGAATGATATGCTATTTTAGGGGTAAAAAGAACGAGGTTGTGAGGCCCACTGAGTTATCACCAATAACCCCCAGGGCACTGAAGGAAGAAAAGGCACCAGCCTGCTTGTAATTATCACAGCGCGGGTTAATCCCTAGGCCAGACGGCTGCGTGTTTATAGTCCTCATTGTAGTGTTCACACGAGGACCATCAGAACGAGCTATGCCTCTCTCTCGGGAAGCACAGGCATCGTTAAGTCTAGAGCTTCCTACTTTGGAACTTGGGAACCAGGCTCGAGTCCCGGCGTTGCCTCAACAGCCTGTGATTTTGCGCAAATCACTTCACCGCCCCCTGCCTGAAGTAATAATAAAAATGAATCTGTCCTGGTTTAATGTGACTGGCGCTCATGTAAAATGCTCCAATGCTCACAGGTCGAGTTCGCGCTATATAAAACTGTAAGCAAAAATAGGCAGATGCCTCTGTAAACATGTGCCTGTTTTATAGATTTCAGCAACAGGTGCTTCTCTTATTCGCAGCAACATTCAACGCAACCTATATATACACAAAATAGATTGCCATGCTTTCGTAAAAAAAAAAGAAGCATATATTATTTTTTTCAACATGCTTTGTTGTATGACGCATCATCTGCAGTGTCGAAACTCGCATGAGCGTCCTTTGCAGGGTCTGACCCACATTTTACTCTATTACGTTGCCCAAAATGATCAGTTTGCCTTTGCGACCTTCCAAGACATTCCTGCAGTCGCAGTGCGTTTCAAGTTGGGGCAGCAGTTCCAAGTCAATTGACTCTCATTACAACTCGGCATTTCTTTCAAGTGACCCTGCTTTGAGGGGGGCTAGTGTAAAAAAAAATGACCTGTTGTCCTGGTGTGACCCTATACACTCAGTCCAAACACTTCAGTGGAAAGATCAAATTAAACGAGCTTTTCAGCACCCTCACGCCAGGCCAAGTTCTCACGTGGTGCACATTTCAGTCGTAAAACGTCCCGCCACCTGCCTTAATCTTTAACCCCTTCGACGCTTATGACGAGCTGGACTCGTCATGGCACACAGTGGTCGTGTGCTCATGACGAGTCCAGCTCGTCATAAGACCACCCACGGGGGAAGCGCTGGCGCTCCCCCCGTGGGAATCCGATCGTTGTTTTTTTTGGGGGGAGGCAGGGGAAGGGCTTCCCCTGCCTCCCCCACCCCCCCTCAATGACGTCAGCGCGCGTCATTGGGGGTTTCCCTTTGTTCCCCGACGCGCTGGAAGCCATTTGCTTCCAGCGCATCGGGGAATAAGGTGAGTTTTAGCTCCGGGGAGGGGGGGTTTCAAAGAAAAGAGGCATCGAGGGAAAGGAAAGGGTTTTCCTTTCCCCCGATGCCTCTTTTGTGCATTCCTGCTGCACGATCATGCGATCGTGCAGCAGGAATGCCCACTAGACACCAGGGAATTTAAAAAAAAATTTTTTAAAGTGAAAATACTGTTTTGGGAGCGGCCCCTTGGGCAAGGGTCGCTCCCTTTTGAGGGCCATATGTTTTTAGTGGTCTGCCCCCTGGGGGGGGCAGTTTTTATTATAGCGCAGGCTTTACCCAAAGGTGTCAGAGCGCTTCACAATAGGAACAGTAACAAGGAAAGGGTTTTCCTTTCCCCCATGCCTCTTTGTGCATTCCTGCTGCACGATCATGCGATCGTGCAGCAGGAATGCCCACTAGACACCAGGGAATTATTATTATTTTTTTTTTAAAAGTGAAAATACTGTTTTGGGGAGCGGCCCCTTGGGCAAGGGTCGCTCCCCTTTTGGGGGCCATATGTTTTTAGTGGTCTGCCCCCCTGGGGGGGCGCAGTTTTTTTAATATAGCGCAGGCTTTACCCGAAGGTGTCAGAGCGCTTCACAATAGGAACAGTAACATTACATGAGGAGAAGGTTACAAGTGAGCATAATACAAAAGCAAGTGTTACGTTACATGAGGAAAAAGTGACAATTGTGCAAATAAAACAAACAAGATACAAAAAGAGGTATGCGTTACAAGATACATGAGATACAAAATACAAATAGAGGTATAATACTGCAATAAGTGGCAGTCACTCAGAACACACTGGGAAGGCACCTCTATAGGCATGGAGTACAGAGTTTCCTATAGTGGAAGAACTTCCTTGAGGGAGTAGAGAGGGCGTGAATTAAACAGGAGACTTAAAATGAAGGGTACACAAATGCAGCACAGCACGCAAGGGTGAGGAATGTACAGGAAAAAGTACAAATTTACAATGAAGAGCGAACTTCCTAGAGGGGGCTGAGAGTGAAAGTATTAGTTCTGAAAGTGTCTTTGGAAGAGAAGAGATTTGAGGTCAGCTTTGAAGATCCGGGTAGAGGAGGTGGCACAGAGCAATGGGGGAAGCGAGTTCCAGATTCTCACCGCATTGCCTGAGAAGGATTGCGCCATCGATCTTTCCCTTTTGAAGACGGGGGGGCTCAAGCAGAAGTTTTTCCGCATTGCGAGAAGGGCGAGAGCCACCGGACAATTTCAATTTATTCGCCAGGTAACGAGGGGAGGACGTGTGTAAGGCTTTGTGTGTGATGCAGGCAGTTTTGTAAATAGATCTTGCCTCGATCGGAAGCCATCGAAGAGAGGACAGGATAGGAGTGACGTGGTCGCTTCGTTTAGACCCTGAAATGAAGCGAGCTGCTGAATGGAGGATGGATTTGAGAGGGGAGAGGTGGGATTTGGGTAGGCCCGTCAGAAGAGAATTGCAATAATCCAGTCTTGAGAGAACCAGAGATTGTACCAAGGTTTTTAAGTCTTTCTCCGGGAAGAACCGACGGATCCCCCATAGAAGGCGCAACTGGTAACGTGCGTTCTTAGCAATAGAGTTGATGTGGGAGATTAGGTTGAGTCTTTTGTCAAGAATGACACCTAGGGATTTAGCGCTGTCGACAATGATGGGTTTGTTGTTGAGTAGGTTCAGCTGATCCATCCAAGATTGAACAGGAGGAGGTGAGAGAGAGGTAGAGAGGAGGAGGAATTCAGTTTTGGCGGGATTCAGAATGAGTTGGTGAGCTAACATCCAGTTGTGAATAGAGTTGAGAGTAGAGTTGAGTAGGGAGAGATCGTGTGCGGAAGATAAAGGCATCTTCCCACTAGTCCACCAGGCATTTATTTGTGGAGAGTGACCTCTTGGGCAAGGGTCACTCTCCTTTGGGGGCAATATTTGTGGCTGTGTCTGCCCCCCAGGAGGGCAGATCGCCTTGTTTTTTTAAAAAATTGGGCCCACTAGACCACCAGGGATTTGTTTGAGGGGAGTGGCCCCTTGGGCAAAGGTCGCTCCCCTATGGGGAGCATTAATTTGGCCGTTTCTGACCCCCTGGGTGGGCAGATCGGCTGATTTTTTTTGTATGGCCACTAGGCCACCAGGGATTTTTTTGTGGGGAGTGGCCCCTTGGGCAAGGGTCGCTCCCCCTTGGGGGCATTGTTTGTGGCTGTCTGCCCCCATGAGGGGGGCAGATGTCGCCATTTGTTTTATATTTGGCCCACTAGACCACCAGGGATTTGTTTTTGGGGAGTGGCCCCTTGGGCAAGGGTTGCTCCCCTTTGGGGAGCATTAATTTGGCTGTTTCTGCCATCCTGAGGGGCAGATCGGCTGATTTGTTTTTTTGTAGGTCCACTAGGCCACCAGGGTTTTTTTTATGTTGGGGAGCGGCCCCTTGGGCAAAGGTTACTCCCCTTTATGGGAGGATGATTGTGGCCATTTCTGCCCTCTTTGGGTGGCAGAATAGCAGTATGTTTTTAGGCCCATCTGCCCCCAAGGAGGGCAGAAGCCACTAGACACCAGGGTTTTTTAATTTTTGTGTTGGGGAGTGGCCAAAAGGGCAAGGGTTTCTCCCTTTTACGGGGGTGAATATTTTATTTATACTCTTTGGCCCACCTACCCCTTAGCTTGGCTGGTGGATTGTGTGTGGACTGGTGCATTATTTGCATATGTGATTGTAATGTTTTTTTCTCCTTTTTATTCTAGTGTAAAGCTTTTGATTCCTGTTTGCGGTTTCGACAGTGGTTGTTCTGCAGTTTTGCGTAATTGCATTTATTTGGTAAGAAAAATATTTTTGTTGTGTGTACTCCAAATGAGTATTATTGTCATGCATGAATGAATTTTTTTGTAAGTGGTGTCATAATGGCAGCATATTTGTTAGTGTTCAGAGCATGAAATTCTTTGCGATGTTTTGCATTGTCTTATGTGTAATTTTTTTTCTCTTCTTTTTTAGTGGGATATTGTTGATAATTACTGTGTCTGTGCTGAGTAGGTGGTGGTGAGTCTAGCTGCTTCTGTCACGTGAGTGGTATAGTGTTGGAGTATATAGGTCTTTGTGATAAAGCTACATTTTGTTTATTTCTTTTTTTTACAAAGGGTTTGTTGTTGTTGACTTGTTTGACAAGTAACCTTTATTAGTAAGCATTATGGCTAGCCGTAGAATGACTGCTCAGCAGGTGGTTGGTTTGCTTCTTGAATCTTCCTCTGAGCAGGATTATGAGACTGACAGTGCGTCTGAGGGAGAGAAGGGAGGGGAAGATTCAGGCAGTGAGTTTTCTCTCCACATGGAATCATCGGATGATGAAGGTACTCTCAGTGCAGATGAAGTGCCTGTTTTAGAGGAGGATACTAATGTGCCGATGGTGCAAGAGGCATCTGTATTGCAGCCTGGGGCTGCTAGGCTTCCTACTGGAAGTGCTGGACTCTGGGTTGATCCAAACATGGTGCAGCCAGTGTTGCCTGCCTTTAGTGGTTATGCAGGGTGTAGAGTGGATTGTGAACATTATTTGACTATACAGGATTTTCAGTTGTTTATGGATGATGTATTTTTGGGTGAGATTGTTGAGCAGACTAATTTGTATGCTGAACAGTTTTTGAGGGACAACAGTGCCAGACTTAGGCCCCATTCTAGAGCTACCCGGTGGAGTCCCACAAATCTAGAAGAGATGAAGAAGTTTTTGGGTTTGACTTTTTTGATGGGTTTGATAAGGAAGCCGTCCATGGGTTCATATTGGTCTACCAGTCCCTTGATGGCAACGGCCATATTTCCTGCAGTTATGACTCGTGATCGGTATTTACTTTTGCTTCGGATGCTGCATTTTGTTGATAATGGTTTGGCGTTGCCACGAGATCACCCTGAATGTGACCGTCTTTTTAAGATTCGGCCTGTTCTTGATCACTTTGTAGATCCATTTTCAGAGATCTATACTCCAGGGAAAGAAATATCTATTGATGAGTCTTTGGTCCTGTTCAAGGGCCGTTTGGTTTTTAGGCAGTACATTCCTAGCAAGAGGGCACGCTATGGAATTAAGCTGTATATGTTGTCTGAGAGTAGGACAGGATATGTTTTTAATTTGCGTGTGTACACTGGTAGGGATTCCACTATTGACCCCCTGGTTGTCCGTCCACTTTTGGAGTTTCAGAGAAAATTGTGTGGGATCTTGCTAGAGGACTGTTTAACAGAGGCCACCATTTGTACCTTGATAACTTCTACACTGCTGTGCAATTGTTTAAGGAATTGTTCAAAGTGGACACTTTTGCTTGTGGCACAATCCGCTCTAACCGTAAAGGTTATCCAAAAGAGCTTGTTTGCAAAAAACTTCAGAGGGGACAGTGCAGTTCCTTGCGTAGTGATGAACTACTAGCTGTGAAATTTGTGGACAGGAGGGATGTGTACATGCTGACTACCATCCATGATGAGAGTACTTCATCTGTGGCTGTTTGGGGTCAGTTTGCTGAAGTGCGCAAACCTGTGTGCATTTTAGACTACAATAAGCACATGGGTGGTGTTGATAGAGTGGATCAGAGGTTGGAATCTTACACTGCTATTTGTAAGGCTTACATTTGGTATAAGAAGTTGGCCATCCATCTCTTCAATTTAGCAACTTTCAATGCTTTTGTTGTGTTCAAGGAGTGTTCTCCTGCGTCAAAGTTGACTTTTGTTCAGTTTCAGCAGTCTGTCATAGGCAGCTTTGTTGTTGTGGAACAGGCAAGTGTTCCTAGAGTTGGAGTGGTGGAGGAAGTGGCTCGATTGAAAGATCGCCACTTTCCTGATCACATTCCTCCTACACCCTCAAAAGACTTTTCCACTAGGAGATGTAGAGTCTGTTGGCGAAGAGGTACGCGGAAGGAGACTCGTATGTACTGCCCTGAGTGTCCTTCTAACCCTGGGCTGTGTGTGCCTGCTTGTTATAGAGCGTACCACAAGCAAAATAATTATTGGGAGCAACCATGAGTGGTAAAGTGAACTGCCTGGTCTGTAATGTTTAAGAATTGTTGTTCTGTTTCAAGGTTGGCATTAGTGCAATGTATTTATTTTCTGATTTTGTGTTTGTAGATTTGTATCTATTTGCAATTTGTTTGTGTTTTCTTTTTTGTATAAAAAAATCCTAAATGCGATGGTGGTGTGTGTAGGCTGGTGCTTGGCTGGCGGTGTGCGTGCAGTGGCGCTTGGCTGGTGGTGTGCGTGGAGTGGCGCTTGGCTGGCGGTGTGCGTGGAGTGGCTCTTGGCTGGCGGTGTGCGTGGAGTGGCGCTTGGCTGGCGGTGTGCGTGGAGTGGCACTTGGCTGGCGGTGTGCGTGGAGTGGTGCTTGGCTGGCGGTGTGCGTGGAGTGGCGCTTGGCTGGCGGTGTGCGTGGAGTGGCCCTTGGCTGGCAGTGTGCGTGGAGTGGCGCTTGGCTGGCGGTGTGCGTGGAGTGACGCTTGGCTGGCGGTGTGCGTGGAGTGGCGCTTGGGTGGCGGTGTGCTTGGAGTGGCTCTTGGCTGGCGGTGTGCGTGGAGTGGCGCTTGGCTGGCGGTGTGCGTGGACTGGCACTTGGCTGGCAGTGTGCGTGGACTGGTGCTCGGCTGGCGGTGTGTGAGTAGTGACTTGCTGCTGGTCACTACACACACTGCTAGCCGAGCGACACTCCACGCAATCCGTCAGCTTGTGTGGTTGCTGTGTTAGGAATGTGGGCGTGTGAAAGTGATGGGCCCTTGAATGGCGCTGTCTGCTGGTGTGAGTGTTGTAATGTGATGGGCCCGCGGCTGGTGGTGTGAATGGTTTTGTATGTGTCACACATATGAAAGGTGTATGAATGGCCTGTAAAGCGGTTGATTAGATGGCTGTGCAGTAATATTTTTTTTTTGTCTTTCTTAAGCAGGGTGTACCTTGTCCCTTTTTGTGAATGTTGTAATGTGTTTATTTCGTGCCTGGTGGTGTGAATGGTCTTGTGTGTATCACGTATGAAAGGTGTGAATGGCCTGTAAAGCGGTTGGGGCCTTGACGTGGCTTTACAGCTCACGAGCTGCGAGTCACTGGTTCAGTTTTTTGTCCTTTCAATTATTGACAGTGCATTTCATTTTTGTGAAATCTCTTGTTAATAAAATTGTATATACTGAACCATCACTTGCCCTCGTGCCAAATCCAACCAGTATGTGTGTGTGCTTGAGGAATAGATGGCTGTGCAGTAATCTTTGTCTTTTTAGTCTGTCTGCCAAGGTGTACATTCCGTCTAAGAATAACCTACCAACTGTAGATCTTGTCATAAACGAAACACCCATGGGAGTACATGGTGATATCTCTCTTGTGGATCCCAACAAGTTATGTTACCCACAATGTCCTGCAAACCTCAAAATGTCTGTCACATTTTCCTTGCAATATTGTGCCAAAATTTTCACGCTGCAGAAATAAACAACACATTATCTCAAAACGACCTGGTTTTGCAAGGGGGGTCACCTGGGTTTTTGGCCCGGGGCTCAGCGGCCACCTAGGGAAACCTACCAAACCCACACATTTCTGAAAAGCAGACACCCGGGGGATTCCAGGGAGGTATGGCTCGCGTGGATCCCCCAACGTTTTCTTACCCAGAATCCCCTGCAAACCTCAATTTTAGCTGAAAAAATCACTTTTTTCAGAAATTTTTGTGTGGGAAAGTGTGGCATCACCGGGCTCACACAAATTTCCTACCACCCAGCGTTCCCCCAGGTCTCCCGATAAAAATGGTGCCTCACTTGTGTGGGAGGCCCAAGTGCCCGCGACAGGCAAGGGCCCAAAACGTAGTGAGGCGACATCAAAATTGCCTATCTCAAAACCACCTGGTTTTGCAAGGGGGTCACCTGGGTTTTTGGCCCCGTGCTTGGCGACCATCTAGGGAAACCTACCAAACCCACACATTTCTGAAAAGTAGACACCCGGGGGCTTCCAGGGAGGTATGGCTTGCGTGGATTCCCCAACGTTTCCTTACCCAGAATCCCCTGCAAACCTCAATTTTAGCTGAAAAAATCACTTTTTTCAGAAATTTTTGTGTGAGAAAGTGTGGCGTCACCCGGCTCACACAAATTTCCTACCACCCAGCAATCCCCCAGGTCTCCCGATAAAAATGATGCCTCACTAGTGTGGAAGGCCCAAGTAACCGCAACAGGCAAGGGCCCAAAACATTTTTTGATAGGCAATGTTGATGTTGCCTCAAAACGTTTTGTGTCCTTGCATGTCGCGGGTACTTGGGCCTCCCACACAAGTGAGGCACCATTTTTATCAGGAGACCTGGGGGAACGCTGGGTGGTAGGAAATGTGTGTGAGGCCAGTGATGCCTCACTTTCCCACACAGAAATGTGTGAAAAAAGTGATTTTTTCAGCTAAAATTGAGGTTTGCAGGCGATTCTGAGTAAGGAAACGTTGGGGGATCCACGCAAGCCATACCTCCTGGAAGCCCCGGGTGTCGACTTTTCAGAAATGTGTGGGTTTGGTAGGTTTCCCTAGATGGCCGCCGAGCAAGGGGCCAAAACCCAGGTGACCCCTTGCAAAACCAGGTGGTTTTGAGATAGGCAATTTTGATGTCGCCTCACTACGTTTTGGGCCCTTGCCTGTCGTGGGTACTTGGGCCTCCCACACAAGTGAGGCACCATTTTTATCGGGAGACCAGGGGGAACGCTGGGTGGTAGGAAATTTGTGTGAGGCCAGTGATGCCACACTTTCCCGCACAAAAATGTGTGAAAAAAGTGATGTTTTCAGCTAAAATTGAGGTTTGCAGCGGATTCTGGGTAGGAAACGTTGGGGGATCCACGCAAGCCATACCTCCCTGGAAGCCCCTGGTGTCTACTTTTCAGAAATGTGTGGGTTTGGTAGGTTTCCCTAGATGGCCGCCGAGCACGGGCCAAAACTCAGGTGACCCCCTTGCAAATCCAGGTGGTTTTGAGATAGGCAATTTTGATGTCGCCTCACTACGTTTTGGGCCCTTGCCTGTCGCGGGTACTTGGGCCTCCCACACAAGTGAGGCACCGTTTTTATCGGGAGACCTGGGGGAACGCTGGGTGGTAGGAAATTTGTGTGAGGCCAGTGATGCCACACTTTCCCACACAAAAATGTGTGAAAAAAGTGATTTTTTCAGCTAAAATTGAGGTTTGCAGGGGATTCTGGGTAAGGAAACGTTGGGGGATCCACGCAAGCCATACCTCCCTGGAAGCCCCCGGGTGTCTACTTTTCAGAAATGTGTGGGTTTGGTAGGTTTCCCTAGATTGCCGCCGAGCACGGGCCAAAAACCCAGATGACCACCCTTGAAAAACCAGGTGGTTTTGAGATAGGCAATTTTGAAGTCGCCTCACTACGTTTTGGGCCCTTGCCTGTCGCGGGTACTTGGGCCTCCCACACAATTGAGGCACCATTTTTATCGGGAGACCTGGGGGAACGCTGGGTGGTAGGAAATTTGTGTGTGGCCAGTGATGCCACACTTTCCCACACAAAAATGTGTGAAAATAGTGATTTTTTCAGCTAAAATTGAGGTTTGCTGGGGATTCTGGGTAAGGAAACGTTGGGGGATCCACGCAAGCCATACCTCCCAGGAAGCCCCCGGGTGTCTACTTTTCAGAAATGTGTGTGTTTGGTAGGTTTCCCAAGGTGCCGGCAGAGCTAGGGTTCACAAACTACAGCTAGGCACTTTGCCAAAAAAGGGTCATTTTTCACTGCGAAATTGAGGTGTGACCACGTTGCGTTTTGCGCCGTTTCCTGTTGCGGGCACTAGGCTGACCCACACAAGTGAGGTACCATTTTTCTCGTAAGACTTTGGGGAACACGGGGTGGGTGGAAATTTGTGGATCCACGCAGATTCCAGAACTTTCCACCACAGAAATGTGGGGAAAATGTGTTTTTTTGGACAATTTTTTAGGTTTGCAAGGGATTCTGGGTAACAGAACCTGGTGGGAGGCAGTCAAGTCACCCCATCCTGGATTCCCCTTGGTGTCTAGTTTTCAGAAATGTATAGGTTTGCTAGGTTTCCCTAGGTGCCGGTAGAGGTAGGGTTCAAAAACTACAGCTAGGCACTTTGCCAAAAAAGGGTCATTTTTCACTGCGAAATTGAGGTGTGACCACGTTGCGTTTTGCGCCGTTTCCTGTCGCAGGCACTAGGCCGACCCACACAAGTGAGGTACCATTTTTCTCGTAAGACTTTGGGGAACGCGGGGTGGGCGGAAATTTGTGGATCCACGCAGATTCCAGGACTTTCCACCACAGAAATGTGGGGAAAAAGTGTTTTTTTTGACAATTATTTAGGTTTGCAAGGGATTCTGGGTAACAGAACCTGGTGGGAGGCAGTCAAGTCACCCCATCCTGGATTCCCCTTGGTGTCTAGTTTTCAGAAATGTATAGGTTTGCTAGGTTTCCCTAGGTGCCGGTAGAGGTAGGGTTCAAAAACTACAGCTAGGCACTTTGCCAAAAAAGGGTCATTTTTCACTGCGAAATTGAGGTGTGACCACGTTGCGTTTTGCGCCGTTTCCTGTCGCAGGCACTAGGCCGACCCACACAAGTGAGGTACCATTTTTCTCGTAAGACTTTGGGGAACGCGGGGTGGGTGGAAATTTGTGGATCCACGCAGATTCCAGGACTTTCCACCACAGAAATGTGGGGAAAAAGTGTTTTTTTTTACAATTATTTAGGTTTGCAAGGGATTCTGGGTAACAGAACCTGGTGGGAGGCAGTCAAGTCACCCCATCCTGGATTCCCCTAGGTGTCTAATTTTCAAAAATGTATAGGTTTGCTAGGTTTCCCTAGGTGCCGGCAGAGGTAGGGTTCAAAAACTACAGCTAGGCACTTTGCCAAAAAAGGGTCATTTTTCACTGCGAAATTGAGGTGTGACCACGTTGCGTTTTGCGCAGTTTCCTGTCACAGGCACTAGGCCGACCCACACAAGTGAGGTACCATTTTTCTCATAAGACTTTGGGGAACGCGGGGTGGGCGGAAATTTGTGGATCCACGCAGATTCCAGAACTTTCCACCACAGAAATGTGGGGAAAATGTGTTTTTTTTTACAATTATTTAGGTTTGCAAGGGATTCTGGGTAACAGAACCTGGTGGGAGGCAGTCAAGTCACCCCATCCTGCATTCCTCTGGGTGTCTAGTTTTCAAAAATGTATAGGTTTGCTAGGTTTCCCTAGGTGCCGGCAGAGCTAGGGTTCAAAAACTACACCTAGGCACTTTGCCAAAAAAGGGTCATTTTTCACTGCGAAATTGAAGTGTGACCACGTTGCGTTTTGCGTCGTTTCCTGTCGCAGGCACTAGGCCGACCCACACAAGTGAGGTACCATTTTTGTCATAAGACTTTGGGGAACACGGGGTGCGTGGAAATTTCTGGATCCACGCAGATTCCAGAACTTTCCACCACAGAAATGTGGGGAAAATGTGTTTTTATTACCAATTTTTTAGGTTTGCAAGGGATTCTGGGTAACAGAACCTGGTGAGAGCCAGTCAAGTCACCCCGTCCTGAATTTCCCTGTGTGTTTATTTTTCAAAAATGTATAGGTTTGCTAGGTTTCCCTAGGTGCCGGCAGAGGTAGGGTTAAAAAACTACAGCTAGGTACTTTGCAAAAAAAGGGTCATTTTTCACTGCGAAATTGAAGTGTGACCACGTTGTGTTTTGCGTCGTTTCCTGTCGCAGGCACTAGGCCGACCCACACAAGTGAGGTACCATTGTTCTCATAAGACTTTGGGGAACACGGGGTGGGTGGAAATTTGTGGATCCACGCAGATTCCAGAATTTTCCACCACAGAAATGTGGGGAAAATGTGTTTTTTTGGACAATTTTTTAGGTTTGCAAGGGATTCTGGGTAACAGAACCTGGTGGGAGGCAGTCAAGTCACCCCATACTGGATTCCCCTGGGTGTCTAGTTTTCAAAAATGTATAGGTTTGCTAGGTTTCCCTAGGGGCCGGCAGAGGTAGGGTTCAAAAACTACAGCTAGGCACTTTGCAAAAAAAGGGTCATTTTTCACTGCGAAATTGAGGTGTGACCACGTTGCGTTTTGCGCCGTTTCCTGTTGCGGGCACTAGGCCGACCCACACAAGTGAGGTACCATTTTTCTCGGAAGACTTTGGGGAACGCGGGGTGGGTAGAAATTTGTGGATCCACGCAGATTCCAGAACTTTCCACCACAGAAATGTGGGGAAAATGTGGTTTTTTTGACAATTTGTTAGGTTTGCAAGGGATTCTGGGTAACAGAACCTGGTGGGAGGCAGTCAAGTCACCCCATCCTGGATTCCCCTGGGTGTCTAGTTTTCAAAAATGTATAGGTTTGCTAGGTTTCCCTAGGAGCCGGAAGAGCTAGGGTTTAAAAACTACACCTAGGCACTTTGCCAAAAAAGGGTCATTTTTCACTGCGAAATTGAAGTGTGACCACGTTGCGTTTTGCGTCATTTCCTGTCGCAGGCACTAGGCCGACCCACACAAGTGAGGTACCATTTTTCTCATAAGACTTTGGGGAACACGGGGTGGGTGGAAATTTGTGGATCCGCGCAGATTCCAGAACTTTCCACCACAGAAATGTGGGGAAAATGTGTTTTTTGGCAATTTTTTAGGTTTGCAAGGGATTCTGAGTAACAGAACCTGGTGGGAGGTATTCAAGTCACCCCATCCTGGATTCCCTGGATGTCTAGTTTTCAAAAATGTATAGGTTTGCTAGGTTTCCCTAGGTGCCCGCAGAGCTAGGGTTCAAAAACTACAGCTAGGCACTTTGCCAACAAAGGGTCATTTTTCACAGCGAAATTGAGGTGTGACCACGTTGCGTTTTGCGCCGTTTCCTGTCGCAGGCACTAGGCCGACCCACACAAGTGAGGTTCTATTTTTCTCGTAAGACTTTGGGGAACGCGGGTTGAGTGGAAAATTGTGGATCCACGCAGATTCCAAAACTTTCCACCACAGAAATGTGGGGAAAATCTGTTTTTTTTGACAATGTTTTAGGTTTGCAAGGGATTCTGGGTAACAGAACCTGGTGGGAGGCAGTCAAGTCACCCCATCCTGGATTCCCCTGGGTGTCTAGTTTTCAAAAATGTATAGGTTTGCTAGGTTTCCCTAGGTGCCGGCAGAGCTAGGGTTCACAAACTACAGCTAGGCACTTTGCCAAAAAAGGGTCATTTTTCACTGCGAAATTGAGGTGTGACCACGTTGCGTTTTGCACCGTTTCCTGTCGCAGGCACTAGGCCGACCCACACAAATGAGGTACCATTTTTCTCGTAAGACTTTGGGGAATGCGGGGTGGGTGGAAATTTGTGGATCCACGCAGATTCCAGAACTTTCCACCACAGATATGTGGGGAAAATGTGGGTTTTTTGATAATTTTTTATATTTGCGAGGGATTCTGGGTAACAGAACCTGGTGGGAGGCAGTCAAGTCACCCCATCCTGGATTCCCCTGGGTGTCTAGTTTTAAAAAATGTATAGGTGTGCTACGTTTCCCTAGGTGCCGGCAGAGCTAGGGTTAAAAAACTACAGCTAGGCACTTTGCCAAAAAAGGGTCATTTTTCACTGCGAAATTGAGGTGTGACCACGTTGCATTTTGCGCCGTTTCCTGTCGCAGGCACTAGGCCGACCCACACAAGTGAGGTACCATTTTTCTCGTAAGACTTTGGGGAACGCGAGGTGTGTGGAAATTTGTGGATCCACGCAGATTACAGAACTTTCCACCACAGAAATGTGGGGGAAATGTGTTTTTTTGGACAATTTTTTAGGTTTGCGAGGAATTCTGGGTAACGGAACCTGGTGGGAGGCAGTCAAGTCACCCCATCCTGGATTCCCCTGGGTGTCTAGTTTCCAAAAATGTTTTTCCCTAGGTGCCGGCAGAGCTAGGGTTCAAAAACTACAGCTAGGCACTTTGCAAAAAAAGGATAATTTTTCACTGTGAAAATGTGGTGCGTCCACGTTGCGTTTTGCGCTGCTTCCTGTCGCGGGCACTAGGCCTACCCACACAAGTGAGGTACCATTGTTTTTGGAAGACCTTGGGGAACGCGGGGTGGGTAGAATTTTGTGGATCCGCGCAGATTCCAGAACTTTCCACCACAGAAAAGTGAGGAAAATGTGTTTTTTTTACCAATTTTTTAGGTTTGCAAGGGATTCTGGGTAACAGAACCTGGTGAGATCCAGTCAAGTCACCACGTCCTGAATTCCCCTGGGTGTCTAGTTTTCAAAAATGTATAGGTTTGCTAGGTTTCCCTAAGTGCCCGCAGAGCTAGGGTTCAAAAACTACAGCTAGGCACTTTGCAAAAGAAGGGTAATTTTTCATTGTGAAAATGTGGTACGTCCACGTTGCATTTTGAGCCATTTCCTGTTGTGGGCACAAGGCCTACACACACAAGTGAGGTACCATTTTTATCAGGAGACTTAGGGTAACACAGAATTGTAGAGCAAATGTTATTACCTATTGACTTTCGATGCATTTCTGCCTTCCAAATGAAAGACAATGTGTAAAAAATAAGTCATTTTGAAAAATGACCTATAATTCTCATGCTAGTATGGGTACTCCCAATTTCGGAAATGTGCAAATATCTACTGTTTCTAAAATCTACATTTTGTTCCCATTTCAGAAATACATAGGTGTCTTTCATAACAATTTTTCCATGTATACATTTTCCCAAAATAATTGCTATATACCCGGTACATAATAAAAAACCATTGCAAGATGCTGCTCAGTTATTGGCTCTGGGTTCGTCGGGTTCTTGGTGAAACTACAAGTCCTATATATCCCCACAACCAGAAAGGTCCAGCGGATTTAACGGTATATTGCTTTCAAATAGCTGTCATAATTAGAAGAAGTTACAGGTGAAAACGTTGACACAAATGGCTGTTTTTTTCAACTAATTTTCAATTTTTCCTTCATTTAACTGTTAGTTTCTAAAAGGAAAACTTTAAGGATCTACACAAATGACCCCTTGCTGAATTCAGAATGTTGTCTACTTTTCAGAAATGTATAGCTTTTCAGGATCCATTATTGGTTTCATACCCATTTCTACCATTAACTGGAAGGAGGTTGAAAGCACAAAAAATAGCAAAAATAGGCTATGTCCCAGAAAAATGCCAAAACTGTGTAAAAAAAAGTTGGTTTTCTGACAAAAGTCTGCTTGTCCCTGAAAGCTGGGAAGATGGTGATTTCAGCACCACAACCCCTTTTTTGATGCCATTTGCAGGGAAAAAACAAGACGCTTTCATCTGTAGCCCTTTTTTCGCATTTTTCCCCAAAAAAACAAAATGTTGCTGTATTTTGGCTAATTTCTGGGTCCCCTCCAGGGGAATCCACAAACCCTGGGTACCTTTACAATCCCCATGATGTTAGAAAGAAGGACGCAAATTTGGCGTGGATACCTTATGTGGTCAAAAAGTTACAGGGGCCTAAGCGCGCACTACCCCAAATAGCCAAAAAAAGGCTTAGCACAGGGGGGGAAAAGGCCTAGCAGCGAAGGGGTTAAAAACATCTACCAAGATTCGGCGCATTTCTTTCAGCTGCACGTTCATATTGGAGCAGCATTTTTAAGTCTGCTGCACCCGATCGCAAAATACATGTAAGTCCCATGGGTAACTTGTTGGAAGCGTCCTGTTAGCATTTCATAACACATTTTAAACAAATAAAAGTTAATTTCATTGCTTGTGCCCTAAACTATTCATCGGTCCAGTGCATGCCAAAGGGATCATCAAGCTGGAGGACCGGAGTGTGCTGGGTCCTTGATCTGCCATTCAGAACTTGACAGGCTGAGTGGCATGCGTGACAGGTCGCTAGCAATATGCTGCTGGATACCAATAAGCTGGTTAACAAATTGGTGTAATAAATTTCACCAATTGTAGTTTTATTACCAAGTTCCACAATATTGTTAATCCATTTTTTTGCGTGGTCTTGCAACTCCCTCCAGTCAGTGACTCTCAAGCGAGTGCCCTTGGCCACCTGTGAAACTGCACCGGGTGCAAGCACAGGAACTGCGCACGTGCAGTTTCCGGTCTGTGCCCACACCAGGGGGGCACGTCACCTCTCGTGGTGCATGGCATGCAGGCGCTAAAGCCAAACAAAGTGCCTGTCAGTGGGTTGGCCTCTCTGCAGAGCACACAGCACAATATTTGTGTATTCCATGTGCAACTGAAATTCTGTGGAAATGGGTGTGAAGGGGGTACACAGATGTCAAAATATTTGCAAGGCAAAAGTAAGAGAAATTAAAGTGCTTATATTTGAGGGAGTGCAGTGCATGTTGGGGGCGGTGAAGTGGCAGAGATGTGAGGCAGGGCATTCGGTGAAGAGTGAAAAGAGGATGCTGAAGAGGAAAGAGAGGGGGTTGAAGATGTGCAGATGGACACAATATGCAGAGAAAAAGAGGATACATATCTAACATAAAGCACACATAATTGAAGGCCAAAACTCCTTCCACAGGCCTCAATGCTATTTAATTCACAGACTCAATATTTCAGAATGTAAACATTTTCAATGTTAATTATTTATAAGAAATCATTGTTGTTACTCATTTATCTTAAACAGCTAACACCCAGTGACAAAACCAATCATACTGTCAGGCTTTAGGCGTATGTCAGTTGCTGTGCCATTTATCTGGATAAAATTACATCTCAGAGAGAAACCAAAATACCGGTCTGATGGCACACTATGGGAATCACAGAAATGTATTTGGCATGTTCCTTTATAGGGAGCACCCACTTTTTTCATCTCACTTAAAGACCTGTCTGCACATATTTCTATATGACTGGTTACAGCCAGCAGCTGTGGGTGCTTCCCAAAGTCTGGTTAGAGCATAGTTTTCCAAAGTTAATGCTGCATGCAGTGCAAGACACTGGGCAAGCATACATTTTAAAGGGCTAAAGTTGTCATGCAGAACAATTTACAAATTAGAGTAAATGTTGATCAAATTAATGCAAGAAGTTACGGGGCAGTTTTTAATGTGTTTAATATTTCAAGACTATACGTTCCCACTGCTTAATAAGCCTTGCTTTATCGCTGCATTCATTTGCTTTAAAATGCACCATTTGCCAATCTTTTTAAAATTTCTGTCTCAGGAGAGGGACTCTCCCTAGACTCCAGGTTTGTCCATTGAACTTGTTCACATCACTAACTAGTGTTTTCTATTGGAAAGGGTAGAGCCAAAGCAGTCTTGCTTAGTACCCTAGCCCTCTTCAGAAGTCAGACTTGCTTGGCAACCCAGAAATTCTCTGAAATAATGTATGAGTTTTCTTTTATGAATGCCTAGAAGAACTGAATTTTTAGTCAGTTTATCACAGAAATAGTGCTGAAAATCGCACCAAAAAGATGCCAATTTTTTAAAAAAATCTTCACGGGGGAGAACGCCCCCGAACCCCCCTTAGTGCCGTCGGGCACGCTCGCTGCGCTCGCTCGCATACGTTGATTCGTTCTGTATACGCCCCACCAGTTTCAAATTCCACCACTGAACTGCTTAGTTGTCCAGGTTTTCCTTATAAGTGGGAGTCCTAGTAGCAATGGATGAATATGTTATTTGGTATTAATTAGTAGTGGTGGGAGAGCGGCCGGAAGCTGAAGCCTGGCCGAGCTCGTGGTACTGTTAGAATCTCGAGTTTGCCCTTGGCTTCTGCTTGTCT
Source organism: Calotriton arnoldi (assembly GCA_963921515.1). NCBI lineage: Eukaryota > Metazoa > Chordata > Amphibia > Caudata > Salamandridae > Calotriton > Calotriton arnoldi. The sequence continues at coordinate 128,589 of CAWUFW010019877.1, forward strand.
CTCTCCCTCTCCCTACTCGGGATGTAGCCTCGGGGCCAGAGCTCACGACTTTAGAGCTGGGGACTAGTTTAGAATCTTGGGGTCGGGTCAGCATCTTGTGATTCCGGTCAAAGCCCTTAATCTCCTCCTGCGTACTCACCATGAATGTGTTCTAATGTAGCCGGTGTTAAGGTAAAGCGCTATAATTTCGTGCTAAATATGGTTAAGAACCCGACACAGAGGTTAAACTAAGGCAAAGCCTTAACATAAAGAGACAAATGGATTAATCACGGCTTCCCTGCTTAATTTTTGTGATCTTATGCACCCCTTTCTTTATTACATACGAAAGGTCTTTAAAACGTGGGTTCAGAATTAGTTGTACAAAAACCTATTGTTTGTTTTGATAAAACTATAACGTTGCTGTATAATCTGGGCCATGTACAGGATTTACATGACAAGTGACTTGGCTCTTCGTATTTAAACATGAACTATTAGAGAACTCGCTCTTAATAAATTCTTATTGGAGCAGTGTTATGTGGCTTATTTCAAAGCCGTTCCAGGGAATGAGATCTGTTTCTTCATTGAAATATTACTTTACGTACAGGCCGAAGTAAACCATGGACACCAATGTTTAAAAAGCAAACATATATCACAAATCTGTTAAGCACTATGAAAAGGGGGTGTCGAGTCAGCACCAGCAAACTGTTGTAAGAGCAGACAGAAAGTGCAGTGATGGTTCCACCCTTGATGGTTTTATGATATATATGAAACTATTTTAACAATCTTGACTTCCGAGTTCAGACAGTGCTGTGATGGTTTTATGCACATGATGGTTTTATGATATATTTTAAACTATTTTAACAATATTGACTTCAGAGTTTGTGTTATCAGTCGCTAGTCTTGGCTGCAAACTAAGGACAAAGGTTATTTTCCAGAATGGTGCCGTGAAAAAAGTGAAATACCATCGAATTGGTTGTTTCACTTAATAATCTCTTCAGCTGGTTCATGACGCACTGCGCAGTGTTACTTTCCCTTCGGCATAGCGAGGTGTTGGATGTGGAGTGCCTTTCCATGCATCTGGAGTTGCTGTATGGTTGAGTCTGTTCCAGCATTGAGCACCTCTTCTGGATAACGAGAAACTGTGTAGTTGCATCTGTCTCTACATTGAGCTCCTCTCCTGGCTTAAGACATGCTGTATGTTCGTGTCTGTCCCTGCACTGAGCTCCTCTCCTGGCTCAAGAGGTGCTGTATGTTAGTGTCTGTCCGTGCATTGAGCTCCTGTCCTGGCTTAAGGCATACTGTATGTTCGTGTCAGTCCGAAACTGAGCACCTGTCCTGGCTCAAGAGGTGCTGTATGTTTCTGTCTTTGTTAGAACAGATTCCCAATTGCTTTATCAACCTAACTGCTTTCTCAAATTTGCTTGAAAATGCACCATTTGCCCACTCTTTTTAAAAACATTCTTGGGGAGAACCCCCCAAACCCTCCCGTAGGTGGTTCAGGCTCGCTCGCTACACTCGCTCGCTACAGTAATGTACAACAATTGTTTTACGCCGCACCACTTTCAAATGTCACCAGCCGCCACTGTCTGGTCCCCCTTACAAATGTATCTCTTCCTCCTTCTCTTTTTGTATATCTGCTTCTCTGCTTTACTTTTCACAGCTTTCTCTCGATGTCACCCTCTAAATTCCTTCTCTTGCTCCAACTCTCCCTTTTGCCCCCCCCCCCCCCTTCACACACACACACTCCTCTCTGCTGGTAAATAGCAGACCAGATAAAACACTGTAAAGCAGAAAAAAAGGAAAATGTATGGAAACGGCAGCTAGGAACCACCACCAACCATTTTAGTTCCATGGAACTTCTAGCTGCAAACTCATTTTCATTGTTGTTAAACCTATGACCTTCTAGGAATTCAGCATGTGGAGAATGCAGTGTGCTCTAAGGCAGAGTATTAAATGAGTTCCTTTTTTTCTGCAGCAGCCCTACAGAGGAGTAACGGTACTCTTCTGCGACAATAAGACAGTCCCTGCATGGTAGTGGTGATACACATCAGTTGCCAGTATGGTGTCCCAGAGAGAAGCTCTGATACCTTTCAGTTATAAACACAGCATCCCTTGAGAGAAACATCAGTACTCTCACACTGAAAGTAAGTCATCCTCAGCTCAGAGTTTCCAATATAGAGAGGTACTATTTGAAAACATATATAGATAACATTTATAGGCGTGTTGGGACCGTCTCTAATAAAGTAAATCAGTTCCCTTATAAAAGTCTGCATTGTCCTCTTAAAAGTGCAGCATTTATGCTAACAAGTGTTGTTATGCTTTATTAAAATCATGCCAGCCCTACTGAAAATTGTGGTCCTGTCTGCTTGCAACTATTTCAGACCTGCTGATAACCAAAATACAATTGGGTGGGTGGCAAACTTTCCCTACAGTTCTAGTAAGGTCCCTATAAATTACCTGCAGGAGGATTGAGACAGTATTCTGCATTTCCCAATTAAAGTGGAGCCGCACTGCCTTTTAATCAGTTTTCTTTTCATGAGACCTTATATGTTTTTTTTCAAATGTAGTGAATAGTCAATGGTGGTTGAGAGCCCCCCGAAAAACGTTTAACAAATTACTACATTCACTTGCCATGTATGGTTTAGACGTGCCAAAATGCTGTTGATGGAACACCAGTTGTAATTCTTGGCCTATAGGACTCCCCAGACTAAATACCGGTGCTGGCATACTGGACATAATTCTTATAGTAAGGGACATCCGTGGCAAGATACTGCTGCTGACATATTGGAAGTAATTCTTGTCACATGAATTACAAATGCAAAAAGTTGGTGGTGGCATATTGGAGGTAATTGTTGACATAATGGGTACCCAGGCAAAATGCTTGCACAGGACCACTGAAGAACATTCTTTGTATATGGGACACTCATGGAAAAAGGACTGGGTTGAAACACCAGGGGTAAGTCTTTGCATTAGGGAGGACAACAATGGCACATGGGTGGGCAAGCAACCATAACAAAATGCTGGCCCCGATATACTAGATATAATTTGTGACATGGGACCACCCAAGGTTTTTGGATCAGAGGGAACTAATGGCATATGGGGGCACCCAGGAAAAAATGCTGGCTCTTGCACAATAGAGTTAATGATTGACATATGGAGCGCACCTTAGGCATATTTATATATTTTTTTAATGGGGTCAACTCCTGCGGGCATCAAGCTTGATTGATTTGCACACGAATGGCTTTAGAACAAATGTATATGGAAATGATCCTTTAAAAGCACTAATTGACCCCTTGTTTTTCAAACTTTTCTGAGCTGCAGAACCCCCACCCGCCTGAACTTTCTTTGAAGTCGGGCTCACCTCCTTTGTTTGCTTATTGGAATTAGGGCAAATATTACTTCTCACGACCAACTGCCTGATCACCTTCGCAAGGAACCTGCACTCCTCCCCTTCAGGAAACAGCTCAAAACGGTCCTGTTTAGGGAGGCTTTGGACACAGTCTAATCCCCCTTCCTTGCGCTGTTATGTAACCGCTAGTGGTCTTTGGCCACTCTCTCTAAAGAGCTAAGAGACCTGCCGGTGATTACGCACTATATGAAAATCAATTAACATAACATAACATTCAAAGATAACCAACCACCACAATGAACTTCAAAGGATTTTTCTAACCCTAATGAAGCTGCTTGTGAAAAAGCACACTATTCAGCACCCTATGCAGCTTGGATTTGCCAGTACAGAAACTGAAGATGCACAGCCTGCACATTAGTTGTGCCACTGTATGGTAGTTTAAGTGAAAGAGCAATATGAAACATGAATATTAAATTAAATGCGGATTATTGCCTTCAGGGCTGAATTGATAGATTTTTTGCTGCTTTAAAAAAAGTGGAACAAATGATTTCATCCAATCTGTCCTGACCATGAACTACTTCCTATCCCAAGCGTTATTTATATTTACTCTGCATATTTCTGCATGGTGCCCGATTTAATTGTCCAGCTGTCATATTCTAAGTGACATACAACGCCTATAAATGAATTCTACATAGTGACATTGGTATAAAACAGCATGTTGAAAATACATTTTAATAATATAAAATATGTTCATGACAATCATTATTGCAATAATAGTGTGTGTGCTCATGACAGCTTGCTTTATCTATACCACTATTGTCGTTTAGTAATATCCTACCTTCAGACTGCCCTGGAGCAGTGTTTGGTCAGTAGAAAACAGGTGCAGGGGCACAGCATTTTTCTGAAGATCCCACCTGTGGCACTGTCAAATACCAGGGTTTCCGGGTATCCAGTTAGACTTGTTTTGACTCTAGTACATGCCTCTTTCCTCCACTACCCTACCCTTCCCATCTCTTTATTCCACACTAGCAGGGATTTTTCCATTGATGCTGTCTCCTTTATTCAAAATGTTCCTATCTTTCTCTACCACATTTTTCTCCTTCGTGTGCATTTCTCTTGCTTGCTGATGATTAAAAAGTCCTGGGGGTATATTCACAAGAACATGTGCTAAACATCTCCAAAAAATGTTAACGCAACTTTACACACTGCAGCCGATCGCGGGAAAATAACCCCGTGTTAACCTGGAATTCACAACACGGCGGTACCATGCGATAGTCCCCCGAAAATGCAGCCAATGTCCGCGATACAACAACCGCGACCGAGATAAAAACACAAACCTCAACGTGAAAAAACATGCGATGGGCCAAAGCGCGATGAGGAAATCAGCGATAAACAGCGCCAGGCCTGCAATACACACATGGCAGGTGGGAAAAACCACAATAAAAGTAGAAAAAACACACAAACACAAAATGACCAACACCCAAGCACCATGGAGGCAGCAGGCGCAGAGGACGAGCGCAACCCCACAAGCACCCCGGATGACCAGCCTGGGACCTCGGGGACAGGGAAGGGCAAGGACAAAAAGAAGAGGAAGACGAAGTTCAGTCCGCAGGTAAACAGGATCCTGGTCACGGAGGTGATGGAACACCATCAACAACTGTTCGTCACCTCCAACTTGTCATTGGGCACCAAAAATGGAATATGGCGGGACATCGTGGACAAGGTGAATGCCGTCGGAGAGCACAAGAGGTCAATGGACCAGGATAAGTGCGATGGATTGACATCAAGCGCAAGACCAAGGAGAAACTCGCAGGCAACCAGAAGGCAGCAATGCAGACTGGAGGTGGGAGCCCAGCGCCACAGCTGGAGCTGGATGACATGGAGGAGCTGGAGTCGACAGTCATCAGTGTGGAGACTGTGGCCAGAGTCGGGGGACCGGACACTGCTCGACAGGACACAACACAACCGCAACAGGGTGAGTGACCACCAGGTACTGGGGGGACGGGTGGAGATGGCCACAATGGCACACATGCACAATCAAGCAGAGCACAGTGCACACCCACAATGACTCTGGATCATGGCCCTGATCCACAGACTGTCACAATGTACAATGCCATGCTGTCTGAATGTGAACCTGTACCATGCGGCTACATACATGCGGACACATTGTAATACACCATCTCCCCTTCACATTGCAGGGGCACCGTCAACACCTCCTGCAGAGCAGTCCCAGCCACTCTTCACTGATGACGAGGAGGACACCCCCAGCATCGACACCCAAGCCCTCCAAGACATCATTGACATCATCCGCAACTCACCTCCAGGATCAGGGCAGCCCAGCTGCATCAAGGAGACCCCACCTACTACCCAAACCACCCAGCAGGAGGCACCCACAGCCCCGGCAGTCTCCCAAGACCCCCAGGAACAACACATGGTTTTCCAACGCTGTGTGCTGGAGGGCCAGAGGGAGACGGCTGAGCAGGTGTGGTGTGGTTCGACCTCATAGCTACCAAACTGGATGCCATCCATGGGTGTCTAGGTCCCATCAGGGACCAGCTCCAGTCCCTAACGGACACCCACGGCCCGCTCCATGGTCTCCAACGAGCCCTGACTGACATCGCTGGAGTCATGACTCGGAGACAAGAACACCTGTCCGCTCAGAGTGGCTCCAGCGATCCCAGCCGTGAGCTGGCACACATGCGGAGGCTCATGGAGGACATGGTGCGGATGGAGGCGGAAAGGATGGCAGCCACCGCTGCACATCAGCGAAATGTAGCTGGGATCTACTAGGCCCTGCAGATCCTCATCATGGCATTGCTGCCACAAGGCGTGGCGATGATGAATGCTGCTGCCCCCACATCATCCACATCTCTGCCCCCTGGTGTGTCAGTGCCTCCCAGTGCGGCAGGCGTATCCACTCTGGCACCTGATGTGTCACTGCCACACAGTGTGGCCGACAATCCTCCTCCGGCCCCTGATGTGTCAGTGGCACACAGTGCCGCAGCCGGTACTGCAACACCCACAGGTGGGGCAGAGTACACATCCGAGGACGAGGATGTGGATGGGATTGAGTTCAGAAGGAGGCACTAGCATTCATTTCCGCCACCTTGCCTGTTTCTGCTTGGTGCCGCACATGGCCCCATGACCTGCCACTGACCCCTGATACACTCCGCTGCACTCACCTTGGACCACGACATGGACTGCCATATCCTGTTTGATGACCAATGACACGGCGACCAGACTGCGGACTGTACCCTTCCTCTTCCGCAGTACTTGTCATCCCCGGATGGACTCTGGCTGGCCCTCCATGTGCCCATATTGTGTGGGGTGCTTGGCATGGCCCTGTACCGCTTCAGCTGCAAAACTCCACTGGATGTGCAATAAACATCCAGAAACGGACTGCTGTGTCATGGCTTTCATCATTCATGTATGAATGTGTGGATGAATGTAGGGACAGTGATTTCCCTTACGTCAATGATGCTCATTTAGTGGGATGCCAGTCACAGTGTGCTACATTGCCTATTGTGTTCCGCTTGCCGTGGACACTACAACAGGGACACACGCATTAGTCACTCCCTTGTCCGGACATGGACTGAACCACGCCCAGAGCCCCCGAGTCATTGTTGCAAGCCCTGCGCTGGTCTGGCGTACGCCAGGCCAGACCACTCCGCTTACGCTCTGAGGGGGGCCCACATAGCTACATGTCGCAGGCGTACATGCTGGTGGTATGCAGGTCACTGGTCTAGTTGTCAGCATGTCACGGCCACTCGCTGAGGGCAGGTCTGCACACACACCACACCCATCCGGCACAGGCGTCACAGGCCATGTGACCCCGCCAATATAAGGGGCCGACAACGTCACATTCCCCACTGCCGGTGGTGACTGGATGACGGACGCTCCACGGTTCTCAATCATAAAGGGCCCATGAGTTGTGGCGCACAGGGTTGGTCGCACCCGAGGCCTTGCGCCCGTCACGGGCCTACCACTACGTGGCGCTGACTGGGGTTGCACAGGGTTAGTGGCACTCGAAGCCTTGTGCCCGTCACGGGCCTACCACCATGTGGCGCTGACTGGGGTTGCACAGGGTTAGTGGCACCGAAATAGCCGAGCGGGTGTGCAGCCTGCGATGATGACGTGTGCACTGATGTGGTCTCTGCCATTGATGCTTCAGGACTCAGCGTCATGTGTGGGACCTGCTGGGCCGCGGGGTGGGTCCGCATGATGTGGACCATGCCATGGTGGCGGGACCGGGGCCTGGAGCTTGCACAGGCACGTGGTGTGCCCACTGGTGGACACACCGTTGGCGGCATGTGAGCAGTGGGCCCGGGGTGCGCAAGTGCGGACGGCCGGCGGGAGGGGGTAGGGTGCGGCTTCATGCGTGCGCAGGGACGGACAGGCACTGTTGCCGTGTGCTGTGTGATGGACTCTGCCATGATTGACTCTGGCCTTGATTACAGTTTGCAGACCTGGTGGCTTGCAGTGTATCCCGGCACGTGGTTGGAGACACACCGGTGGCAGCAGGTGAACAGTGGGGCCTGGGTGCGCAGGGGCGGCGGTGTCTCTCTCTCTCTCCCTTCCTTCCCTCTCTCTCTCACTCTCCTCTCTCTCCTTTCCTTCTCTCTCTCTCACTCTCTCTCCTTTCCTTCTCTCTCTCTCACTCTCTCTCCTTTCCTTCTCTCTCTCTCTCTCTCACTCTCTCTCCTTTCCTTCCCTCTCTCTCTCACTCTCTCTCCTTTCCTTCCCTCTCTCTCTCTCACTCTCTCTCCTTTCCTTCTCTCTCTCTCACACTCTCTCCTTTCCTTCTCTCTCTCTCTCACTCTCTCTCCTTTCCTTCTCTCTCTTTCTCTCTCTGACTTTCTTTCATTCTCTGTTTCTCTGTGTCTCGCTCCTTTGATGTGCGCATGGCACACGTTCTGATTTTGTGCTTTATTTTCCAGGCTGTGACACCGAGATTGTCCCGGAGGGAATCGACAAGAGTCTTCCCTGTTGTGGCCCTCATGGGTATCCGAGCTGCATGCTCATTGTCTCCATGGCATCTGTGGGTCTTCAGGTGTGGCTCTTGGCTGGTCTCCCTTTCATACTGCAGGTGGTCGTCCTGCTTAACACCAGCAAAAGGCAGGTGTTAAATCTCTGGTGCTACCACGGCTTATCGCCTGTTTTTGGTTTGCATCGCAGATCTGGCAGTTCATTGTGAAAGTGGTGTAGTGGTGTTTTCGTGTGTTTTTGCACGGGAACGCCTACTCTGCATCTCATTAGGGTTGGTTGGTGGTGTCCACCGTGGAGATAAATTTTGGGGCAGTTATCGCGGGAATACTGGCGATGTCTGCAGTTTGCACCCGCTTGTGAATGGGGTGTTGAATCTATCTCCACTTTGGATGAGTTAAGGTGGAGATAAATCGGCGGTAGGTCCTTGTGAAAATGCCCCTTAGTCTTCAAAACTGAATGGCGGAGCTCACCACCTTCAACCACCTGCACAAATTAAGAATTGTTGGATGAATGGGAACCTCCATCACTTTCAGCCTCTCTATTGCAATTACACTGTACATAAACTTCGCCAAAACAACCATTCTCGAATATCACAAATGATCCAGACCTTGATACAAGTCTTGCAAAATCTTTTGGACTTTACAGCACATTGCATTGTTCTCAGTTAACCCTTGAATCGTGGTCGCCATCCTTTGACTGATCTACCCACACATCCATGTGAAAGACCAAAATACCTCAATAACAAAACATGCCACTTTACCTTCTGTATGCCCAATTACTCACACTATCATGATTAAGTTGACGTCCCGCTTCCCGAAATCACACAACTAAAAATGAAAAAAATTCAGAACTTTTGCACAATATGTTCCATGTTAGGTTATGGACGACCTGCATGCGTCACACTAAACCAACATTTGGATTTCCCCTTTCAGTGTGTAGTATTGGCCTTCAGTTTTTTTGCTTTATTACCCAAGCACAATCTCACAAAATTCCAGATTTTCACGTTATGTGAAATGTGAGACGTTTTCACACATTTCACATACCATGAAACCTTATGTGATTTTTGCCTGTGGGAAATGGATTTGAGTAGAAAATATCTTGCATGTGATACATTTTCTTCTCAAACCAGTCTCCTGTCAGTATCTTACTAACTTTTCTCTGCAATATGTACCCTTGCTTACAAAAATAAGTTGAAATCCCGGAGAGATTTTTTGTGTAAGAAGCACAGTATCACATATTTTATGCTTATTTCACAGAAACAACAGTTCTGCGCATTTTTGCTCATCCCTAGCCACAAAATATCCTTAATCTCAACAGACTGACCATGCGAAGATAAAGGACCTTAGGGATATGCGGTAACATGTAGATGGCCGCATCTGCCATTTCAGTATACAATGCGGCATTGCGGTTGCTCTCATTGTTGTACTGGAGAAACAAATAAAAGGCAATAGTTTACCATTCACTCATAGTTCAAAGTCACACGCTTATAGAATTCCAATGGCAATACCGCGCAGTGCCTAAATCAATCATTTAAATTTAGAGGATTCCATTAATAAGTCATGTAGACTATGTTTATGTGGATCAATCTGAATCAATTCCCCACTGTACTTTTTAATGTAATTGCTATTTTATAAATATCAAAATTATGTTCATGTGGATGATGGCTTGAGACAACTATTGGAAAACTACATACTCAAAATGCAATTTATCAAATGTAAATGAGTTATGTGCTGATTAGACTCACCATCCCATTTTGTAAATCATGTTTTTCTTTCCCTTCAGCAGCCTCCTGGGAAAAATAACGTGTTCTCTTCTATTCAAGGTCTCTAGTCAAGATGTTCCTGAACATCAACCTCCAAACACTGCTTCAGGTTTGAGGGAGTGGCAAACTGTTGGTCTTCACGCTTGGCAATCGAGATAAACTTTCATCTGATTCATTGCTTCATTTGTTAAAAAAAAAAAAAGAACAACAAATTATAAATAAGTGCATTGGTTCAAATTTTTTCTTAGGATCCTGCCAACAGCGGTATTGAATATCAGGTTTGCGAGTGCCTGGATTGCTCAATAACAGGCCTGCCTAGTCCTGATTTGACCTCATGCCTCTTTCTTTCAACACCTTACAATTCCTGCCTCTAGATCTCGTTGTAGGGTCATTTTGATCCATGCTTTCTTCCTTTGTTCTTGTCTTTCTCTTCCTCCTTCTTTCTTCCTTTGTTCCAGATCTCTTTTGTTGAGGGTCAAAGTTTGATTAGAAAAAAATAAGCCTGGTCTGCAGAAATGAGTGCTGGTGCCCAACACCTACGGAAATGTAACAATGATTCCACCTATTTTGTGGTAGTAGAGCATGTGCATCCAATAGAAAAAAACCTAGGCTGCCAAATAAATGTTGTTATTCCCTCGGGCTGTCCAGTGTAGGTCTTTAACAGCTGGTGGCAGATTTTTAGGCTATAAACCTAAGATATATTTACATACAATGAATTAGTTGTTATCCCCAAACTCTGATATTTATCTGGCCCGTTGGGGCCTACAATGAATACCCCAAGTTTATACTACTTGTTGCTAGCAAGTTAACATTAACCCTGGGCAAAGCACTATGCTACGCTCGCGTAGTTTGCGAAGTTTGCGCTACTTCGCACTACGTGAATTGCACGTAGCACAGTGCAAACACGCGTAGCATAGCGTAGTGCAGCGGTCATTTTTTGCTTGCTCGCGGTCTTCAACGTCAAGTTGGCGACCGCGAGCAAGCAAAATGACATCCCGGCGATACTTTTCCTCGTTCGCGATCAGCAACATCAAGTTGCCGATCGCGAGCGTGGAAAATAAACCTCCCGGCGAGATTCTCAACGCGGGAGGTCAGGTTTCTCATTGCGAGTGGTCGCGTATGCTCGTGACCGCTCACGATGAGAAACTACCAGTCCGCGTTGAGAAAGCTGCCGCTCGAGTAAAAATCTACTCGAGCGGCAGTAAAAGACAGCTTGCACTGTGCAAGATGCCGTTTTCAATGATTGCACAGTGCGGACAAGCATCCGGCACTGTGCAATCATCGCGAACAGTGCACTACGCAGTTCGCGTAGTGTTACGAGTAGCTCGCGTAGTGCGAAGTGCACTTCGCGTAGCGCTACTTCGCGAACTACACCCAGGGTTAGTTAACATACACTTCAGGCCCACACTCAATGGTGATGTAGGACATCGATTTAATATAAGGTAAAGTCATTGGTTTTTGTTTGAAAAAGTATGAACATGGACACTACATGACGTCCCCCGATTTTTTTTTTGCCTTCTACTATTCTGTTTGCCGTTCCTTTAAAGTGAATGGCATCAGCACCAGGGATACTGGATATTTAGATTTTAGTGTTCATGGTCCTTTTCGATGTTTCTTTCAGCACCTCTCTCCAGATGTACTGTACAATGTCTGCATCTCTATGCTTCTATGGTTCACCTACTCCTGCACTTAGTAATATTGTTGAATTTCCACTGATCTTTACTTGTGGATTGGTGCTTCCCTTAATCTGTCATAACCTTTTAACCTTTTAAGGTATATAAACAGATGTTCTCTGTCTCTTTAAAGACAATGGGGCATATTAGCAAGGGCACTATCGCCGCTTTATCGGCACTTTTTGCTGCTAAAGCGGCGATATTAATATCGCCCTATCAGCAAACTGTCTCTAACAGCAGTTAGCGACAGTTTGCGGGCATTAGCGCCCGTTTTTTTACCGCTTTGCATGTCAGCGATATTTATCGCTAATGACATGCAAAGTGGGCGTTCCGACGAACAAACCTGGGAAACACTCGCTAACAGGCCTATCGCCTATTAGCAAGGTGGCCATGGCCCCAGTTAGCGACGTGAAAAGTCGCGCTAACCGGGGTCATCGCCATTTATTTAACACCTGCAATTAGCAGGTGTTAGCCATACCTAACATGGGGGGGTGGATTATGCTGATACGACCACAGGGTCGTATCAGCAAGGTGTTCTCCCTTCTCCACGCAACATCGCTGGTTTTCCAGCGATGTTGGCCCATTACCCCCGCTATCGCTGGAATATTCAACGCCATAGCGCTAATCGTTGCTAATACAGCGTTAGCGTGGCGATATATTCCAGCGATAGCCGGCGATAAAAAAAATCACGCTAACCAGGGTTAGCGATGATTATCGCCTCTTCTTGCTAATATGCCCCAATGTTTTTGTAGAAATAAAAGAAAAGAAATTTTGTTTGGCAAAGTAAGTTTATGAATTTTACAATTTTAAAATAAGATCATATAAAATATATTTACAATCTCACAACATTTTGTCGCCTTAATGCCTTCTTTGTGGTCTAAATAACATGAAAGCAAACAAGCTAGGTGCGAGATCAGTACATAAGGTAATATGCCTTATGGAGCAAATTTTCTCATTTTTCAAATTGAACACATTTTAACACACACATAATAAACACAGAATTTTTTAGTAGGTAATTATATTTAGGCATTGTAATCACACAAATAAAGTGACATGATGTACTGACTTAAATTAGCCTGACCACTGATGCCATATTAAATGACAACTTTACACGTTTGGATTGAGAGGCCTGTTTTCGCATTAAAATGTTTCCTTGCACAAGATGATTTTGCAGATGCTGTAACTTTCCAGAAGCCTTCTGTTGGCTAGTGAATAGGCATTTGTTATGTATTAGACAAGTGGTTGTGTGGCTCTCACTGGGAGAAGAGGAGATGGCCGGGAACACGACTTGCGGAAAGAACTGTCTGAACCACAAAGACGTGCCCAGTGTATCATTTCAAGGACTTGATTCAGTATTTCATAGTGAAACATGAGAAAGTAGGGAGTTTACCTGCTCCCAGAATTTGCTGAGGATTGATTGTTGGGTATGGGGAATGCAATATTTTTTACAAATACGCTTTGGCATGATGATATTAGTGCATGTTGCTTAGCTTAGTCAGAGCAGAACTGGAGAGAAAAGACCCCATCTGAGCCCTTCCTTTTCTCAGAGACTAGGTATGCCTGCTGATTTATAGCTGAGAATTCTTTCTAGCTTTTCAAATTTCTATCGCTTAAGTGCTAAGGCTTCATGACTAAGCATTTTCATTCTCTCATCAGAACTCTTCATTTGGGGTTCCAAAACTGACACCTTTCTGCTGTACTTGAGAGGTTTCTGAGTAGGAATCTTCTGTAACAACATGGAGTGAAGGACTAGCCTGCATTCTATGTTTCTGATGACTTGCAACCATACCAGTGAAGTCAGTTAATTTTGTGCTGGTTGAGAGATAGCTGCGCTCTGGTTGTAGGGAGGAAACTTTAGCTAATAAATAAGCCAACTCACCCAGCATGCTGTGCCATCATTCCTGAGTGCAAGAATTGATGAAGAGTTGGCCAGCCAGGACCCTACAACATTTTGAGGCAGCCTTGAACCAACCCAAGTGGTGCATCTGTGATGACAACGCTGTGGCGATAATTTGCGGAGTGCTGCTGAATGCTCCTATTGTCACTGCTTTCTCATTCTGAGTTGCTGTAAATTTGGGGCTAAAATTACCGGGTTGTAGCCCGCTCTGTAATTGAGTGCTGTGGAGGCCATTGAGCGTAAGCAGAGAAAGCAAAATGGACCGTGCTTGCTCAAGCATGTATTGGAGCCATAGAGCATCATGCCCTGCGTTGCCAATGCGCCCACATCACCGGGGTCAGCACCATCTTCGTTTAAGACTTTGGATCGGCTGTCAAGAATGCGAATGCTCATCCATTTGTGAGGTGCAGCACTCTCTGTGTACACTCAGGAGAGCGTGCCAGTGGCGTGTTCATGGTGACACGCACACCAATGCCAACTAATTTGGAAAGTGTGCCTGCAGTGTGTTCACAGTGACATGCACACTATTGCCAGCTGATTTGAGGCCGGTTAGTTTACTTGGGGGTTCACTGCTTCAGTTACGTGGTAATTGAGCATGCATGTGGAGCATGGCTGCTTGGCAGCAGTGTAACTTCTAAAACAGTGGCGGATAATATCCAATAGAATTGTTGGTGTATTGCTGGATAAGTTTGGCATGATATTGGTGACATGCTCACCATTACCAACAGTACTCGGAGTTTACGCCTTCTGATTTGTGTAGTGATTTGTTAGTAGTTGTGCATCCGCTCATAACAGTATTACGTCACTGATGCACACACCCATTCAGTGTATGCGTTGTTGACTATGTTATGAGCCTGTTTTTCCTTGACCGGTTATAGGAGTGTTATCATATTTGGTTTTTCCCCATGTTCTTTTTTTTTTATTGGTAAAGACAAAAATAATAATACATTAGGTGTGTCTTGTTAGGCTTATCGTCAGGTACTGTGTTGTTGCATCTGTCAACCATTGGCCTGTGCAAAGGGATTATTCAAATTTGGATTTATCTTACTACTTTTTGATCTTTACGGAGGTTCAAGTCCAGTCATTATGCAAACGCCGGGGGAAAGTCTTACTCCTTCGATCATCCTAGCTCAATCTGGTCCATTGAATGTGGAATGGGAAGACTGAATAGGAATGTTTGAGACTTACATTGAGGCTCTGGATGGCAAGAGTTTAGTGTTGCAAGAAAGGAAGCCTTACTCTTGAACACACCGGGTAAGGAGGAACAACGTGTCTGTAAATATCTCCCTGCGTTTACAGAACCTAATGGTGATCACATTGAAGATGTCTATGTTGAGGCCAAGAAACACCTCAAATGCAGGTTTGTGAAGGAAGTAAATGTTGTTATGAATAGATATAAGTTTTACATGTGTCCTTTGGTGGAGAATGAAACTATTGAAGAATTTATAGCAAAACATAGAGAATTGTCCATGAAGTGTAAGTTTGGGGGAATGACTGATTAACTTGTGCGCAATCAACTCATCGTTCATTGTAAGAGCAAAGAAATTCAGGAGCGTTTATGTACTGCAAAAAAACAATCCCTGAAGGATGCTCTTGACATGGCCAAAGTGGTGGAACAATCTCAATTGTACATGAAGGAGATGGAGAAGAAGGAAATTGCGGGTGATGTTGCCAATGTATCTAAAAGTGAATCAGAAGTGGGGGCAGTCATCAATTCTGGTGGAACATTTGTGAAACCAAAATCTTTTAACTAGATATATAATCATTGTGGTAGCAGTTATCATACTGCAGATTATAAGAAGTGTGTAGCACTAAACAAGGAGTGCAGAAAGTGTGGTCAGAGTTGTCACTTTGCATCAGTCTGCAAGCAAGGTACAACATTTAAAATGGCTACAATAGATGAGGAGTGTGGTGTCAGTGGTAGTAGTATGAGAGTCAATGAAGCGTGCATTCTCTGTGCAGAGGGTACTGCCACTATGGATAGAAAATGGACAAGGACCAATGCTACATTTGTAATCAATGGGGAAAAGGTTGACCTCATTATAGACTGTGGTTCAAAGTACTCGATTATCCCCAAAAATATGTTTATGAAGCACTGGCCAGGAGCTGATCTTTTAGCCAAGGATATCAGTCCGGGTTGCTATAGAGGGGAGACCATTGATTTGGTAGGGTATATGGTAGCAGGTATATGATTTGGGGGTAGAGAAACAAAAGGGAATGTGTACGTAGATGAGGATGGGCCACCAATTTTTGGATGGGTGCACCAGTATGAGCTTAACATCATCATAAGCCCTAGACGGGCTAATCAAGTGATGGTGGAGGATGGAATGTTGTTGGCAGATACACTAGATGAAGCACGGGATGTGTTCAAGGAGCAGTTGGGACTGCTTAAGGAGTATGTACCCAAAATTGTGTTGAAACCTGATGCTGTTCATATTTAGCAAAAAGTGAGAAGAATCTCGTTGGTTGCCCGGGCTGCAGTGAAGGATATTTTGATGAGATGTTCTTGAGTGAGATGCATCCAGTTGGATGTCTCTGGTGGTTATTACGGAGAAATCCGTTCTGTGTGGACTTGAGATCGCTTAATCATAGTGGAGTGGTTGACACGTATCCCCTAACCAACATCAACAAATACATTTTTACTTTAGGAGGTGGTAGGTACTTTTCCAAGCTGAATTAGAAAAATGCCTGCTACCAGCTCAAACTACATGAGGAGCAATCAACACAACATGGTTCTCAGTCAGTCACTGCATAGAGTAAAGGATGCAGGGTTAACTCTACGCCGAGAGAAATGCACATTTTTAGTTGAACAAGTGGATTACCTTGGGTATAGTATTACCATGTGTGGATTCAAACCCAAAGATAATTTGTTTTAATCCCATCAGGTTAGCTCCTTTGCCCGCAGACTAAGACATGTTTAGGTCTTTTTTGGGCCTCATTGAGTATTATGTCAAGTTTGTTGAGACCTTTTTTGACAAAACAGAGTGCTTGAGGTTACAGTTGAAGAAAGGAATTGCCTTTAATTGGGGGCAAGAACAAATTGCATGTTTTGAGCTCTTAAAAATGATATATGCAACACTGGTATTTGGATACCTTTTGATACCAAATCGAAATCAGTACTTAGAGTGGCTGCCAGTGCCACTGGCATCAGAGCTGTGTTGTCCCAAGTTCACAACAGAGGCGAAAGAACTGTTGCGTTTGCCTCCCGCACTTTGACCACCTCAGAAAGGAATTACTCTGTGATTGAACACAAAGCGTTAGCGGCGGTTTGGAGAGCTGAGTATTTCAGGATGTACCTGTGGGGAAATAAGTTTCTCCTTCACACTGACCACAAGCCTTTGGCCAAGGTTATACTTGCGGGGGCAAGCAATGGTTTAGCCAGAATAACAAGGTTAGCAGCGAGACTTAAGGAGCATTGTTATACTATCGAACACATTCAGGGATGGAAGAAGTGTCAGGCAGATTTCTTGTCTAGGCTATTGTTAGATTGGCAGGTTGTGGATGGGCCTCCAGTTATGGCCAGAGAGAAAGACGGAGCGGTAGCCTCTATTCAGGATGTGTTGGAACTTGGAGGTATGCGTGCCATTACTAAAGATGAATGGATCAAAGAAATGACATTGGATCCCACAGTTAAAGAGGCGAAACAATCCTTGATGCTAGGCAGTAGGAGGGAAAGCACTGTGTTGGTGTCGGTCAGACCATACTTAAAATTTCTTGAGGAATTATCATTTTGTGGCAACATGGTGTTGATGAGAGGTGAGAAATGTATACCACCTGTGGTAATTGCTCTGTATGTCCCCAAACTAGACACACTACTGAGGTTGACATCGGTACCTTGAGACCTTGGAGGCAGACTAGACATACTAGACATACTAATTGCAATAGTGAGCGGGTAATCTATCTAATCACGTGCCCCTGCTGAAAACAATATGTTGGCATGACAACACGAAAAATCAAACAGAGAATTATGGAACATAAGAGCACCATTAGGTGCAAAAAACAAGCTACACGACTGACTAGTCATTTTTTGGAAAACAATCACAGACCGGAAGACATCAGATGGACCGTACTTGAACAACCTCACCTACCTAAACAGGTTACTGATATTACTACATTCCTGTTTAGGAAAGAACAACGGTGGGTGTTCAAGCTACGTAGCCATGTAGTTGGGCTCAACGACGATATTCCTTGGACTTTGATCTAACCCCTTGTTCAGGTAGGATTGCCTGGAGCTCTCTGTATACACTACCGAGGGTCTGAGAGTGATATAACAGTCTGGTGGGAACTTGAATATTCCATATATGTGTGTCCATGTCCTTCGGTTTGAACTGTCATGAGTATGCAGTTCTTACATATATGATATTCGGTTGAGATGGACCAGATTGTTCAGTTCCATGCTTAGATGTACATACGCAACGTTATGCCGACTATTATGCCCTTTTTAGTAGTTTTTGGCGTTTACAGTTACTGCACCTTGGATCACAAATAACCTGTGACAAAGTAATAATAAAGTAGACGCTTGAATCGGCATTTATTCGGCATAAACTACATTTCTCAGCCCAGTATAGTTTCAACACGTTTTGTATCGCGTGTTGTTTACACACGTTATATTTTACGCAACCATATTTGTAGTTTCCCTTTTTTTTAAATAAACTACATTTCCCAGCTCTCGGAAGATTCCACATGTCCAGCGTCGCACGCCATACCTAGCGCAGCTGCAGTTTGTTCAAATCATTCTCAGACTGCTATTTAAACCTTCGTCCCCGGCCGGTAGTCACCGTGAGTGACTCTCAGGATCCGGTCCGAGGTAACGAAGGATTAGGTAAGCTTGAATGCGACTGCGCCCCCCCCTTTTTGTAGCGGTTTCTTAGAAGCACGCTATTAATTCTTACTAGCAGCATATATTTGTTATCACGAGACGTGTTCGGTCCTAGTGCTGCTTGATAATTTGTAATCTGTGACCACGCTGGATCCAGTAAACTATAGATCTTCCAGGCTATCCAGCGTGTGATGTATGTGCTCTGCTGTCTTAAATATTTGAATATTTGAGTCTGCGCTAGTCGCGCTATTCATGCCACTCAGTATGTGGTGTTTGCAAGTCTTTACGCCTTACCTCACAACTATAATGCTACTCTTAACAGCTGGCTTTGTCGGTTCCGTAAAACTCTTAGAGACGGCATTTTGATTTTTATTTGTACGTTATTGACATTCTGGAAACACATTCATCATGGTTGGGTAACATTAACCGACCACGTTTTTAACTTTTCGAGTTATGTTCGTTTTTTTACTTACAGAGCGTTGCCTCACGCCCTGAGCTGTTGCCAGGAGCGGAAGGTACCTTCCCGATTTAATACGGGTAAGATGTTTTTCATTTACCTATTTTTAGGGTAATGACATTTTCACATTGTAATTTTATGTGATTGATGTTGACTGAGAGAGTTTTTCTTTTCCAGCCACTACATACATATTCTATTTTCTGTTTCCTTTTTATAGGAGTACAAGACCTGTGACCATACAGTGTTATTCACAGGTATATGGTTGTATCGTTCTTATTCACGTTTTTCACAGTGCAGTAGTTATATCTTGGTCCTGAAGAAAGCCTTTTGGCTGAAACATGTAGACCGTACCTCAGCGCTTTCGCACATTTATTCAGATTGCGCGTTCACTGCTTTTAACCTTTGACACACATGAGATACCTTATAAATTTATTTTTCTCATGTTAGTCAATTTTAAATTACTTTGTACACTGCACAATCACAATAATCTTTTCACCACACTGTTCATGTTTCATCAATCTCTAGTGATTGTGTCTCTAAATCATTATTTAAAAACATCCGCGAGCTCCTCCTTTACATTTTGAAAGGAGTTGTAGCTCCTTGGTTGCAGTAGCCTGCAACCGAGAGGAGATCCCAAATGATGAAGCATGCCACTTCGGTGGGTGATGGGAATCCGTCCTCTTTAATGAGTTTCCCTTATTAGTGATTATTTTATGTAGTTTTGGCTGGTCACACTCTCTCAGTATACACATATCAGACCCGCGGATTGTGTGTTGTTTATGTATCTGGTTTGGGGATTTATCCGCGCTGGTCTTTAAATGTTCCCTAGGACCCCTTTTCTTACCTAGTAGTTATTGTTCTTGTGCAGCTTTGGCTGCGGGTCCATATACACGGCACACAGTACGACTGTGAGGCCACTGAACGCTCTAGTTGTATTTTTCAAAGAAAAATTCTTTCCTGATTTGTTTCCTATTTGTCTCCTTTTTCTAGTACTTATATTATGGCTGAGTTTGCAGGTTTGGCGTATAATGACGATATGGCGAGAGCCATCGTGTCTTCCACTCCCAGTATTATTGACTTGACTGTGATTACAGGGGCCAACACAGGGGATGATTGGAGCAAACTTCTAATTCTCAAAAAATCACACACTAGGACTAGCATCCACGGTGCTATTATGACAGAGTATCTCCGTGGTAATTGTGCCCCTACGGGCCTCATAGTAACTAACACCCCTAGACTGTTTTTAGAGGACAAACAGTTTCTTAAAGATTGGTCTTTGATAGCATGGCGCTGCACTCGAGACTGGTTGATATTGATCATCAGTACTGCGAAACGCATCGCTGATGCTATATTGATTGAAATACAGGTTCTTGAGGGCCAGATTAAAACAACACTCACTAGTGTAGCTTTTAAGAAAAATCTTGAGGAAACCAATAAATCTAATAAGGATTTTAAAGACAACATCCTTCTCACAAAAATCGAGAAGTTTAAAAAGGATCTTGCTCATTATTCTTCTGAAAAGGTATACCCATATACTCATGAGAACTATGTACCACCTGAGTTCAATAAGAGAGGCAAGAGATATGGTTCTAATTACTCATCCTCAGAATCAGAACGTTGGTCTAGTGACTCAGATTCCTCTGAACAGGCTACATCGAGACCTAGAGGTAGGGGTGGTAACAACAGGAGTCAGTGGAGAGGGCAACAGCAGACACCATGGTGGCCGCCGGCACCTTGGCATTATCCCAATGTACCCTTCCATCCACAAATGATGCCTCTCAATCCACCTCCTCAGTATTTTCAGAACCAGTCTTTTTAGAGCTGGGTCGGGACGCTCTCGAGGAAAGAGACGGGGTCATCAAACCCAGGTGCACTGGAGCCCTCCAACCTCTCCTCGCAGTCTACGCAGCATGAAGAAAGCACAACCAACAGCAGGGCCGAGCAGCGACTAGTGGTCAATTTGAGCACTCATACTTTGACAGATATGGAGGAAATAGTGCTCAATAGAGGTTTAGGATTTGTTCCTACCAACACTGGCGATCCTTTTCTTATTCAATGCGAACTAGCACGCTTTTTTTCGCAAAATTAGACTTCATTTCTTTTTCAAAGATCAGACAACTGATAGAAACGATTTCCCCGATGCAGGTATGGATAGTGGACTTAGACCGAAATCGACTTTTTGTCCTCCCACTCATTCAATACCTGATCAGGTTCGTACTTTTGAGAAAGCTGTCATCACTGAAGTTACAAATTTGAGCTTAAACTCTAAGAAGCAGTATCATAATCTCCCTCTGCTTGAAAAGCAAGCTCTTGACTCCCTTTCAAATAACTCTTCTATTACCATCAAGCCCGCCGATAAGGGAGGGGCCATTGTTATATTGAATACCTCTGACTATCGAGAAGAATGCCTTCGGCAACTTTCTGATGCTAGGTCATATTGCTTACTGTCTACAGATCCAACTGAGAGACTCACAAAAGAAATCTGTGAGTTAGTTGAGGAAGCCAAAATTGAAGGATCGGTTTCGCCTCATGAAGCTAGTTTCCTTACAACCTCTCACCCTGTTATGCCTTACTTTTATGTGCTTCCGAAGGTGCACAAACCACAGCGTCCCCCTCCCGGGAGACCTATTATCTCAGGGATAGGTTCATTGTTAGAACCTCTCTCTATGTTTGTAGATCATTTTCTAAGTCCTTTAGTTAAAACAATGCCTACCTATCTCCAAGATACGAAGGATGTTTTACAATTATTACCAGTGATTGACTTCGACTCAGAGACGGATTTCCTTGTCAGTTTTGATGTGGAATCCTCTACACCTGCATTCCCCAGTTAGAAACACTGGATGCTGTTAGGGCACTTCTTGACCATAGACATGAGGCTATGACTACTCCGGTTCCTTTTATCATGGAATGTGCTAGGCTGGCCATGACTGAAAATTTCTTCAGATTTGAGGATAAAATTTACCTACAAACATCGGGTACTTCAATGGGCAGTGTTTTTGCCCCCAGTTTGGCTAACCTCTATGTCCACCTCTTTGAACAGCATTGTATTTTGGTGGACGCCAATCCTTTCCGTATCCACATAATTGAGTGGAAACGTTACATAGATGACATCTTTGTCATCTGGAGAGGCGATTCCACCACACTTAACACTTTCCATGTTTGGCTTAATGCCCAAAATAATTACTTGAATTTCACAATGGAAGCGAGCAAGACTAGTTTGCCATTTTTAGATCTACGCATCTATTCATCATCTTCTGGACTTGAAAGTGAACTGTACACCAAACCAATGGCTAGAAATTCGCTATTGACCTTTGACAGCTTCCATCCCAAATCTTTAAGGGAGGGGCTACCATTTGGCCAATTTCTGCGGTTGCGTAGAAACTGTTCCTCTACTGAAGATTTTAAAAAACATGCCTCTGTGCTATCTCAAAATCTCAAAGTAAGGAAATATCCTAAGAGGCTAATACGCCAGTCATATAAAAGAGCTGCCAACAACAATCGTGAAGCACTTCTAGAGCCCAGGGTGCAGAAGCCTCCGCTCACCAGGCTCACGTGCGTCAACACATTTAGTACACAATCTAACCAGATTCAAAAGATTGTTCGAAGACACTGGCGCATTCTAAATGTGGGGCAAGTTAAGATACCTCTCCCTCTTTTTTCCTTCAAACGCAGTAAAAATCTACGTGATTGTCTTGTTCACACACGACCTAGAGATGTCTCGGCACCAGTGAGTAATACCCTTTGGAATTTACCAGCTGTACAGGGGCACTACCCGTGTGGTAATTGCTCTGTATGTCCCCAAACTAGACACACTACTGAGGTTGACATCGGTACCTTGAGACCTTGGAGGCAGACTAGACATACTAGACATACTAATTGCAATAGTGAGCGGGTAATCTATCTAATCACGTGCCCCTGCTCAAAACAATATGTTGGCATGACAACACGAAAAATCAAACAGAGAATTATGGAACATAAGAGCACCATTAGGTGCAAAAAACAAGCTACACGACTGACTAGTCATTTTTTGGAAAACAGTCACAGACCGGAAGACATCAGATGGACCGTACTTGAACAACCTCACCTACCTAAACAGGTTACTGATATTACTACATTCCTGTTTAGGAAAGAACAACGGTGGGTGTTCAAGCTACGTAGCCATGTAGTTGGGCTCAACGACGATATTCCTTGGACTTTGATCTAACCCCTTGTTCAGGTAGGATTGCCTGGAGCTCTCTGTATACACTACCGAGGGTCTGAGAGTGATATAACAGTCTGGTGGGAACTTGAATATTCCATATATGTGTGTCCATGTCCTTCGGTTTGAACTGTCATGAGTATGCAGTTCTTACATATATGATATTAGGTTGAGATGGACCAGATTGTTCAGTTCCATACTTAGATGTACATACGCAACGTTATGCCGACTATTATGCCCTTTTTAGTAGTTTTTGGCGTTTACAGTTACTGCACCTTGGATCACAAATAACCTGTGACAAAGTAATAATAAAGTAGACGCTTGAATCGGCATTTATTCGGCATAAACTACATTTCTCAGCCCAGTATAGTTTCAACACGTTTTGTATCGCGTGTTGTTTACACACGTTATATTTTACGCAACCATATTTGTAGTTTCCCTTTTTTTTAAATAAACTACATTTCCCAGCTCTCGGAAGATTCCACATGTCCAGCGTCGCACGCCATACCTAGCGCAGCTGCAGTTTGTTCAAATCATTCACAGACTGCTATTTAAACCTTCGTCCCCGGCCGGTAGTCACCGTGAGTGACTCTCAGGATCCGGTCCGAGGTAACGACGGATTAGGTAAGCTTGAATGCGACTGCGCCCCCCCCTTTTTGTAGCGGTTTCTTAGAAGCACGCTATTAATTCTTACTAGCAGCATATATTTGTTATCACGAGACGTGTTCGGTCCCAGTGCTGCTTGATAATTTGTAATCTGTGACCACGCTGGATCCAGTAAACTATAGATCTTCCAGGCTATCCAGCGTGTGATGTATGTGCTCTGCTGTCTTAAATATTTGAATATTTGAGTATGCGCTAGTTGCGCTATTCATGCCACTCAGTATGTGGTGTTTGCAAGTCTTTACGCCTTACCTCACAACTATAATGCTACTCTTAACAGCTGGCTTTGTCGGTTCCGTAAAACTCTTAGAGACAGCATTTTGATTTTTATTTGTACGTTATTGACATTCTGGAAACACATTCATCATGGTTGGGTAACACTAACCGACCACGTTTTTAACTTTTCGAGTTATGTTCGTTTTTTTACTTACAGAGCGTTGCCTCACGCCCTGAGCTGTTGCCAGGAGCGGAAGGTACCTTCCCGATTTAATACGGGTAAGATGTTTTTCATTTACCTATTTTTAGGGTAATGACATTTTCACATTGTAATTTTATGTGATTGATGTTGACTGAGAGAGTTTTTCTTTTGCAGCCACTACATACATATTCTATTTTCTGTTTCCTTTTTATAGGAGTACAAGACCTGTGACCATACAGTGTTATTCACAGGTATATGGTTGTATCGTTCTTATTAACGTTTTTCACAGTGCAGTAGTTATATCTTGGTCCTGAAGAAAGCCTTTTGGCTGAAACATGTAGACCGTACCTCAGCGCTTTCGCACATTTATTCAGATTGCGCGTTCACTGCTTTTTAACCTTTGACACACATGAGATACCTTATAAATTTATTTTTCTCATGTTAGTCAATTTTAAATTACTTTGTACACTGCACAATCACAATAATCTTTTCACCACACTGTTCATGTTTCATCAATCTCTAGTGATTGTGTCTCTAAATCATTATTTAAAAACATCCGCGAGCTCCTCCTTTACATTTTGAAAGGAGTTGTAGCTCCTTGGTTGCAGTAGCCTGCAACCGAGAGGAGATCCCAAATGATGAAGCATGCCACTTCGGTGGGTGATGGGAATCCGTCCTCTTTAATGAGTTTCCCTTATTAGTGATTATTTTATGTAGTTTTGGCTAGTCACACTCTCTCAGCATACACATATCAGACCCGCGGATTGTGTGTTGTTTATGTACCACCTGATGGCCTTCATACTAAGTTGGTAGAAATGGCACACAAGTGACACCTGAGGCAAACCAAAACCAGGAGGAGGTTGAGAGAGAATTGGTAGTGTCCTGTGATGGATGATCAAGTTGATAAATGAGTACAGGACTGCGAAGTGTGTAAGGAAGGGGAGAAAAGATTGAAGGTGGGAGCATAATCTGACATGGGTCATATATCTGACCCAGGCAAGCCTTGGCATACTATGAGTTTGGATTTCACTGGCCCCATGAATGAGTTGAGGAATTAATTGAAGTTTTCCAAGGTAGTGGTGGAAGGTCTTGCCAAGTGGTTTATTGTCAAGTTGATGAGGGAGATCACTACCTGAGCTACCATTACCTTGTTGAAAGAAATATAGGAAGAGGGTGTTCCTAATGGTATAATAACTGACAATAGAATGCAATTAGTTTCAAGGGAGATGTGAGATTTTTTGGAGTCATGTGGTATTATGCATAATCACACCTCTTTTTACAACCCACAAAGTAATGGTGTTGTGGAGAGGGTGTAAAGAATTTTCAAAGGCACAATTCAAATGGCGGTAGTTGGAGAACGTGATGTTTTTTTCTTTTTTTCTTAGAGTTTTATATAGCGCGAACCAGACCCAAAGATATCGGGTATCAGAGCACTTTACATAGCACCAGTTTCATTACACAAGGACACATTCATTTTTTGTTAGGCACGGGGAGATTAAGTGATTTGCTCAGAATCACAGGATGTTGAGCATCGTTGCTGAGGCTCGAACCCGGTTCCCCAGCTTCGACGTCGACCGCTCTAGCCGTAAGGCTACATCCTCTCCCCAATGTTAATGGCATGGTGATGGATATGGTGGCTGCCTATCGCACCAGTGTTCATAAGGTCACTCAAAGGACACTGTTTGAACTTATGAGGGGAAGGGTGGCTGGCACCAGGCTATTTCCTGCATGGATGAAAGACAAATAAAAGGAGAAGAGTAGTCAACCATAATCCATGTATTCAGGTGGGTTATTAGGTGAAAATACGTTGTATTGAGAAAGGAGGACGGTTGTCAAAATTTAGAGGGCCATTTAAAGTCAAGCATGCTCAGCGGTTTTTGATGGTCTTGGAGAACGATGAGAGCTGGAACAACAGACGTGTGGCTTTATACCAGAGAGGTGGTCAAAGTCAAGCTGATGAGGAGCAAAACAGCAGTGTTCTTATGTTAATGGTTGATGGGGATATGAACAGATCCTCTGTATGCAGTGGTCCATTGTTGGGTGCAGGTGATGCTGTGGTTAAAACTCCTGCGCCAATTGATGAGAGTTATGCTCTGAGAAATGTTAGGAATCGCAGACCACGTGCCTATGTGAGGGATATATTCAATAATTTTCTTGTCTGTGATTTATATTACTAATGTATTCATTTGCATGTATTTTTGCAGACATATAACATATGTTTTGTGTAGCATTTGTTCACAATACTTTAGTCACTTATAAGTGGGAAGATGTGTTGTAATTGAGAATTTTCTGTGCAAGAATCTTCTGCAAGAACATGGAGTGAAGGTCCAGCCTGTATTCCATATTCCTGATGAATCACAAGTGTTCCAATGAAGTCAGTTACTTTTTTGCTGGCAGAAGGATAGCTGCACTCTTGTTGTAGGGTGGAACCTTAAGCTAATAAATAATTCATTTCACCCATCCTGCTATGCGGTTATTTTTGGGTGTAAGACTTACCTTGCTTATTGAAGAAACTGACCTCTTATGCCTAAACTTCCAATAATTTAGATTAGGGATTTCCTTTATGGAGCACACTTTCTCAATTGTATTTATAATTCTTATTAATGTAGTATTTTATCTTGTTTTGAAACATCAACTAATGGATTTTTTGAATCTGTCATGATGATGATGACTACATTTTAATATTTACTAAATGAATAAATCAATAATTCAATTATTTGTTAATAAAGTCCTTTAACTCTCACTAACTCTCTTTGTTGTTCTTTTGAAACCCCAATTGGACTTCACTGTTAATGGTGTTTGGTGTAAATGATTGCTTCTTATCGACTCTCCTTTCTTTTTCTGTGCTGCTGGGATCTGAAACTTCTGCAGATCCCACAACCTTCCACACATCCAATCTCCTAGCAGGAAATGTAGTTAGTCTTCTTTTAGCAACATGCCTTTCACGTGCAAACTGGATGAGGGACTTGTTTGATCCACTACTTCTTATTAATCTACCTTCTATCTATTTGCCCTCGACCTCCACCTCTGAACGGAGCTCAATTGCTTTGGATGCATTTGAAATTTTGCCACTGGTCCTCAGTGGTGTGATAATAGCTCCTCCAAAGACTGTAGTTGTTATGCTTCCCCATCTACAGTGCCTGTCACAATACTTTAAAAGTTAGTCCTGAAATTTTCCACTGCCAGAGAAAGCATGAAAGATTTCCCCGGAAAGGTGAGTAATTTTTTCCAAACCTGCTCAGAAATAAACACCATCAAGCTCGGAAGACAAGACATGGCGAAGTGAAAAATAATGTACAGGCTCTTAAGATTCTATTGTTTTTCATGTTATGCCATATCTGACTCCCATCTATTCCTTACCAAGCCCTAATTATCGATAAAGTACAGACATTTTGCTTTGTTATTATTTATTGACCATCAAACTCAGCCAACATTCAGAAGGCTTATATGTAAAAATAAGCGCACCCTTACTGTCTCCATATGAGTTAAGAAAGTAACTGGAACTTGCAATCGTGCACCACCCGGCAACTAACTTGATCAGAGGGAGCCTGTCGTGACACCAACAGGCAGCATGAGCCAGGCAGGGCTGGCGGCAGGCAGTGGTAGCTGCGACACTCCCCAGCCGGACAATGATCTCTTCTCAGGCAGAGGCGAAAGGAGGGAGCCAAAACCTGCCCCTGAACCACTGAATCTGTAACGATGGGCGCCGAAGGTCCCAAGAACAGCCATCAGACCAAACTGGACAAATATGTGGTCTCAAGGGAGGCTCCAGTCCAGGGTGAGATAACGGCCTCACTCCCACCAGTGGTAACTGACTCTCTGAAAGAGGACACACTCACTCTTTGAGATATAATGGCTGCCATCCAGGGAGAACGTACGTCTCTAGAACATAAAATAGACACAATGAACATAGACTTCACACTTGTCAGAACTGATCTGCGTAATTTTGGGGACAGAGTTAAAGAAATGGAAACGACCAAAGCGACACTGAAGGAAGATATGACCTCTCTAAAGGCTCAGGTCAAGGACCTAAAGACCATTACGCACAGATCAAGGCCCACCTGGAGGATGCTGAGGGTCGCTCAAGACGGAACAATATCCGTATACTTGGTGTCCCTGAAAGAGTGGACGGCCCAGCGACTGATCTCTTTGCGGAAGACCTGATACTTAAATCCTTGCAGCCCTGTAGGCTATCCAAATTCTTCTCAGTGGAGAGGGCACACGGGGGCCAGGAGCTGGTCCACGTCCGGGGTCCCCGTGACCTATCATGGCACGAATCTTCAACTTTAGAGACCGGGATATAATTTTACAGACAGCGCGGAACGCCCCTCCACTGAAGCATGACAATGCCACCATCACATTCTTTCCTGACATTACCCTCAAGGTAAAAAAGATGAGACGTTCATTTCTAGAGGTTAAGAAAACCTTGAGGGAAAAAGGCATTACATACTCCATGCTTTTCCCAGCCCGCCTGAGAGTAGTTTCGGAAGATAAAACACAGTTCTTTGCCTCGCCGGAAGAGGCCTGGGAGTGGCTGGAGGGATGGGGAAGGGCACCGGGAGCTAACACGGGGCACAGGTGATGCAGCAGGGTTTTCGCGAAATAAAACTTGCTCGAATTGAACACTCAGTAACGTTTACTAACTGTGTGCGGAGAAAAACTAATGTGGAAAAGAGCCTAACATGAGGGAAAATGCTACTGCGCAAGCGCGTACTAAAGTACTGAAGTAGGCCGCAAATGCTTCTTGACATGACAAAAATAAAAGACTAATACTGCTTTTGTGCACATTATTAACGTTTGCTAGAAAAATAATATTAACCTGGGTTGCGCATGGATAGATGCAACATGGGGTGGACGCGTAAAGAAAAGCATTATAAGTGATTAATAATGCCTGTGTTTGTTTTTCATAGAAGCATGGTTTTCTGTTCTGCGGGAAAACACGGGGTTAAATGAAAATTAATGAACTCTGCGAAATATTATTGAGAAAAACGGTGGCAGTGGAAGACAAGTGTCCTTCGCCAGTCCTGTGTGCCTACCAAGAGACAACTGATAGAAACAAAATTTTCCTTGAGTAAAGAACATTTCCTCTTCGAGCGGTACGAACGGATAAATGAGACACATAATTTGCTACATGACTAGGATGGAGGAAACGAATGTTATAACAGAGGCTCTAATTTGTATTTCCTGGGGTGGAAGTAGATATGCAGAATAAATGAACAATAAAGAAGATGAGCTAAGGGACATGACGAGAGTGGTGTGACAGTACACTACCTTCCTTAACCAATCATGTGTAGAGAAATCCTCTGTTCTGACACAAGTGTGGGTTGGACATTTAGGTTTTAGGGTATAATTGAGGTTCCTGGTGGGAGGGGTTATGGCTTTTGTTTGAGAGTCTGTTGGTGTTAGTACCTGCGTGAGGAGAGGCTTTCTTTGCTGTCTCCTAATCTTGAGCTGGCTGTTCCTGTCTGCTGATTCCTGACTTAGTCTTTGCCTCTTCAACTCTTCTTGAGGGGCCTTACTGCTCTCATGGCCAGAGGGTAGATTTCCTAGTCAATTGGGTTAGTATAGACAGAAAACTGAATTTGCATAATCATTTGCAAATGTATTTTGTCTCTGAAACTTTTTGTCTCTTTGCCTTTCCACTCCTTTATGCATTGACATTTTGAGATGTTTGTTTATCATTATTTCTCTGATGTTTTTGCTCTGTGATGATCTGTGATTTGTACTGTTTTTTGGTATTGATGAGCATTTATTTCACATTATTTTAGATAAACATTATAAATATACAAATGTGTCTGTCTTTATTAGAGGTGTTTTTCTAGTTTATGATCATTCTACAAACAAGTATTGGTTTGCCAAACCCTGTCTACCATATGAAGATCTCATCGCCACAATTGATATAATGGAAATGAAGACACAAATTGGATTTTGGTAATTTTGGTAATTTGCTTGGAAGTTCACTAATCTCAGCGTGAAGAGGCTTGAGGGTAATGAAATTGGGCCTAGTTTGTGGAAACGTATTAGTCCCGGATCGCTGGATCCGTTTGGGTAGCAGCCTGATGGTTTATATTGATTATTTTGGCAAATTAATGGTTGAATTATTGATTTTGGTTACTAATATGAAAAGTTAGCGTCTTTGTTTTATGTAGTCTGGAAGTACGGGTACGGAGTTGCCTAAGATCCCGGGATGTTTATTTAGCCCTAGTGGCAGAGGAATAGTGTGAAAAAGTATCACACTGCAGAAGTACTTTGTCTGTTGTTGTAATATTGAACAGTGAAATGCTGTTGATGTTATTCTAAGGGACCTATCTTGTTGAAAGAAGATTGTATGAAAATAAGTGAAAGTCCGCTTCTGAAACTTTGGCCTTACATCCCCGAAGGAGTACCAAGACCTGTTTTCTCAAAAGTCCTCTTTCGAAACTTTGGCTAGTATCCCCAAAGGAGTACGAAGACCTCTTTCACTTTGATTGAGAGTAGAGTGACGCTGGTCGTTATTCTGCTTGATGTAAAATGTTCTCTTGAAAGACTGAACTATCTTTCATTTAGTGGAGCAGACAAAGTAGCAGCGTTTTGTGTCGTTTCTAATAAGAATTTATCTAGAGAGACTTTTGTAGAACACTGCCGTATTATTTTGTAAAGGGAGGGTCAGTCGCAGGAGTTATATTGATGTCACAAAAAGCTGTGCTGGCATTGGTCAGATAGCGGGCGTGTATTGTGCTGTGATATGTTGGTTGGTGTGAGTCGCGCTGGTATTGGATGAGTGCGAGCCAATAGAGTGAGCAGAATTACGGAAGGATTTTCCTTGATTTCTAAAGCATTTTGTGGAAAGAGAGAGTTGAAAATGAAGTTGATAAAGATGATACAGGATTTGTTTAAAAAAGACAAACAAATAGTTACTAGAGAGGGACTTTCTGTACCTCCTGCAAGATCGCCTGCTTCTTTCATGATGATAGAGCGTGGATATCATACGTGTACATGGTTAGAGAATTTGGTGAGTTATACGGAGGATGATGAAGTTTTAGGTTTAACAGAGCATGGTACTTTCAATGTAAAGATTTTGGAAAATTTGAGAAGACGAATGAATTCGTTAAAACCAAATCCTAGACCTATGCAGTATGAGGCGCTTGAGGAATGGGAACATGAGGCGTACAGAAGGGAGAGAGATAGGAATGGGATGAAATATAGGAACACAATGAGATGGTTTTCAGAGGCTAAATGGGATGCGCCGTTGAAAACGTGGACGAGAGATGTAATGATAGATGGATTATATCCAGTAATGGTTGCTGAGGGACAAGCAGGTGGAAAGTGTAAGGAGAAAAAGAATAATGTAGAGACTTCAGAACTAGTTATAGATCCAAATGAAATTGATGATGAGTTATTAGATGAGATGTTATTGAAAAGATCTCCACCAAATCAGGAGAATCCGGATGAGATTACTCCAAGTGCACCATTAATTGAGATAGAAGCTCCACAAATTCCACAGGTTACACAAGCTTCACAAGTTCCATTAGTATTACCGTCTTCATCAGCTACTCGAGTCTCACAGGAGAGAGAGATTGAAATGCTCAATAGAGCAAAAGAAGAATTGACTCAGAAAATTAGTCTGATGAGTTTAAATGCTGAAGCATTATCAGGTTCCGGTAACAATTGGTCCTATAGTTCCATTGTATAGTGAGGGTCAAAACATTTCGAGAGTGTATGCATTGACAGTTCCAGTGAATAGTGCTAGAGATGTTAGTGGACCAGAGTCAAATGAGATGAGTACGTCACTGATTGATATTCCAGCAAATGGAAATGTGACTGAAACGCCAAAAAGAAGCGTACAGATTGATCCTAGAAAATTATTGTCAAATGTGAGAGAAACGACTTCAGTATCAGGGAGTTCAGTGGGACCTTCGCCAGAAGAGTTGGATGATTGGATTAGGGAATGGCATCTTATAAGTCCAAACAGAGTATAGATATAGGTAGGTTAAGAGTAGATCTGGAAGAAATGATTATTGTTACAATAAGTGCGGAGAGATTGAGTAAGTATCAGGATGATGATGTTATTCTTGTGTAAGAATATTACATTGAAAGCGAGAAATTTGCATGAGAAATTGGCAGAAGCAGCACAAGAATATGGAGTGGATATTGAGAAATCAAAAGTTTTACAAAAGACATATAGGTTGGATTTTAGTGACAAAGATTTAGAGAGTTTGAAAGCATCTGGTAAACGATTGCAAGTAAAAGAGTTGATTAATACTTTGAAAAAATGGGGTGATTTGGATCGATGGAAAGGTAGATGGGCGAGAAAGAAAGAAGAAACGCTTGCAAGTAAGGGTGTGACTGCATCTTCTTTGCTTCCGTTAAAGAGGCAGAACCTGCTGAAATGATATATCCAATGAGAGAAGTTCCGGGTAGTGGATATGTTCATATTCCTTGGTTAAGACAGGACATATTGTCTTTTACAAATGATTTCCCAAGGTTGGGAGAAAAGCCTGTCGAGTGGTACAAACAGGTAGAGAGGTTTGTTAAGGTCTCAAAGGTCCTGTTGAAAGATTTGGATGGTTTATTTGACATTATAGTTCCAGCTGATTTATGGACTGAGTGTAAGATTGCAATTGACTGGCCGAAAGAAGAATATCCTAGAGATGTTAAAACTGGAGCGCCTTCAGAAGAGGTGATGAAGAAATATAATCAAGTGATTACTTATTTGAAGAGTAAGATTTCCCCAAAGGAAACAGATTGTGTTAAGATTGACAGGACGACACAGGAGTCAAAGGAAACAGTACATGCCTACTACGAGAGACTTTTACAGGTGTTTAAACAGTATAGTGGTTTTGAAAGCATAACTGACAAAGATATGGGACATTTTGTGGGTAAATTTGTGTTTGGATTGAAACCTGAAATTAGTAATATGATTCAGCAGCATTTGATTTGTTGGCAGAATAAAACAGTGGATGAAATACTGAGGTATGCAAAGTATTGTAGTGATGATATTGAATCTAGGCATAAGAAATTAAAAGAGAAAATGATGTGGGCACAAGTGAAAGCGGCACAGCAGACAAAAATTTGAATTTTGTTGATTATTCTCAAACAGGGTTCCAGATGAAAGGACAGAATCAGAATTTTCAAAATGGTCAGGTATCTGGTTTGAATATTGTACCGAATGGTGGTGTTCAAGTGCAATTACCGGGAAAAGGTAGAGGTAGAAATAATAAAGAAGAGATGAAGAGAAAATTCCCTTGTCATGCGTGCGGCAGGTTAGGACATTGGAAGAACGAGTGTAAGTTCTTGTTAGAAAATAATGGATTGGTTCAAAATTCTAATCCACAGATGCAGAATGAGGTGGTTGTGAATCAACAACAGCTGCAACAGCAACATGTAGTTTCACCACAGGTAGAACAGGTACAAGTGCTTCAAGCTCCTATGCCAAATAATGTGAATGCTCGGGTACAGAGATACAGTGCGAATGCTGGATTTCACACGAGTGAACAAATTGGTAAGAAACAAAATGGACAAATGGTTCGCAATATTGGTTGCAATTTCCTGAGAGTGATTCAGATTCATCTCAATGACGGTGCCTGAGGGGGGAAGAAGTGTGCGTGCTTGGCTCCTACTCTAGAGGTAGATCAATCAGGTCCTTTTGTGGATGGGAAAGTGGAAGGTAATGATATTACATTCCTTGTGGACACATGTGCTACCTGTTCTACTGTGAGAGCAGCAAAAATTCCAAACCTACCCCTCTTGGGAGAAACTATCCAAGTTGTAGGAGTTTCAAACAAGTATATTAGAACTCCAGTGACCAAACCAATGGAGGGTCATATTGGAGAATTCAGAGATTTACATTGGTTCGTGGTATGTGATACGAGTTCGGTGAACCTTTTAGGTAGTGACTTGTTGTGCAAGATGAACTGCACCATCTATTGTACACCAGATGGTATTGCTTTTCAAACACCAGATGAGGATTTTGCTTTCAAAGTGATGTTAGCAAGGAAAGGGACAGAAGTGAATGATTTGTATCCTTTATTTACAGCGAAGGATTTGCCTGTTGAATTGAGAGATACTGTGACGGCTGATGTGTGGGATCTTTCAGAGAAAGACATTGTATTGATGAAAGGAGTTGATCCAATCCAAATTTTGGTCAAACAATGTGCAGAATTTCTGAAAACACCACAATATAAAATGAGTCCTGAGACTATTGAGGGAGTTACTCCTGTAATTGAGCAAATTATTCAACAAGGTCTTCTTAGAGAAATACTAGGGTGTCCTTGTAATTCACCTATTATGGGAATTAAAAAACCGAGTGGCAAGTACAGAATTGTACAAGATTTGCGAAAAATGTATAAGTTTGTGGTACCTTGTTGTCCAATAGTGCCAAACCCAGCAGTAATTATTTACCAAATACCCTGTGATGCGGAATGGTTCACAGTGATTGATTTGTGTCAAGCCTTTTTCTCGATACCTTTGCATCAAGATAGCCAGTATCTTTTTGCATTTCGGTTTGGAGACCGTGTCTTGGCATGGTGCCGAGTTCCTCAAAGGTACACAGAGAGTCCTTCGATTTTCAATCAGATTTTGAAAAAGTGTCTGGAGTCATTGGTTATGCCAGAAGACTCAGTATTGGTGCAATACATTGATGACCTATTGGTGGCATCAAAGACACGAGAAGCATGTGTGACAGATACAATTGCTCTACTGAACCATTTGGCAGTAGGTGGGCATAAAGTGTCACCAGCAAAATTGCAGTTTTGTCAAAAAGAGGTTCAATATTTGGGACACAAAATTGAGAAAGGAGTCAGGAAAGTATCACAAGATCGAATTGCTGTGATCTTGCAAATGGGTCCTCCCAGAACACAGAAATAAGTTCGAATGTTTCTGGGCATGGTTGGATACTACAGACAGTGGATCAGTGGTTTCTCACTGTTAGCCAAGCCATTACAGAGATTGACTCACAAAGATGTAGTTGATCCAATCGAACTGGATGAAGAAAGCATGAAGGCTTTTGTTGAGTTGCGAGATAGTCTTTGTCGAGCACCTGCATTGGGAATGCCAGACTATTCTAAAGAATTTGCATTGTTCTGTTGTGAGAAAGATGGATGTGCAGTTTCAGTTTTGACGTAGACACATGGAATGGCGCGTCGTCCAGTGGCATATTTTTCTGCTACTTTGGATTCAGTGGCTGCAGCGTTGCCAGGTTGTTTGAAAGCAGTGGCTGCAACTTGTGTGAGTCTGGAGCAGAGTGAATCAATTGTGATGGGACATCTATTGAGAGTGTATGTGCCACATTCTATTAAGATTTTGCTAACAAGGACGAGGACGCAGCACATGACAAGTAGTCGTTTGACTAGATATGAGAGAGTGATTTTGGGTGCTGAGAATGTGACAGTAACAAGATGCACGACACTGAACCCAGCGACTTTGTTGCTGAGTTCGAGTTGTGAAGAAGTAAAAGTTGAAGCAGATCATGATTGTCTGGATGTGACAGAGTTGTGTACGAAACCAAGGCCTGACATAAAAGATACACCATTGCCAGAATCAGATTGTGTGATGTTTGTAGATGGTTCGTGTTTGAGAGATGAAAAGAGTGCATTGCGTGCATCATATGCAGTATGTACAGTGGCCATGGTTCTTGAAGCATCTTGTCTAAGAGGGATAAATTCAGCACAAATTTCTGAGTTGGTCACATTGACCAGGGCATGTATAATTGGCAAACATTTGAGAATAACCATATTTACGGATAGTCAATATGGTTTCGGGTGGTGCATGACTTTGGTCAATTGTGGATGCAACGTGGATTTCTGACTTCTTCAGGATCCCCGATAAGAAACAGCAAAGAAGTAAAGGATTTGCTGAATGCATTACAATTGCCTAAAGAAATTGCAGTGGTCAAATGCCAAGCACATAAGTCGGGAAATGATTATGTGACTAGTGGCAACAGATACGCAGACCAAGTGGCTCGTTTCTGTGCACAAAATTCAGTTTCAATCAATAAAGGAACAGAAAAAAAGAATACAAATTGGCACTTGATGTTCTCTTCTCTAGAAACATGGGATGAAGTTAGACAATTGCAAGAAGAAGCTAGTGAGGAAGAGAAAGAAATTTGGATTAAAGCAGGATGTACAAATAGACCTGAAGATGAAATATGGGTATACATGGATGATAGACCAGTAATGCCAGGCTGTTTACTTTCACAATTTGCAAGGATGTATCATGGTGTGACTCATGTGGGAAGAGATGCTATGATTAGGCTCTTCAAACAATCATGGTACAATCCAAAGTTCAGGGTCATTGCAGAGAGTCTTTGTCAGAGGTGTGTAGTATGCCAGCAGCAGAATCCAGGTAGAAATACTGCTGTCAGTTGGGGACGGATTGGAAAAGCAGCAGGTTCTTCTACTAGAGTTGCCTCCTTGTAATGGACTGAAATATGTTTTGGTTGTTGTCTGTTTGTTTTCTCATTGGGTAGAAGCATATTCAACAAGAAGAAATGATAGTTTAACAGTTGCTAAATTGCTTTTGAGAGAGATCATTCCTAGATTTGGATTTCCAGTCTCTTTAGAAACGGATAGAGGTACTCATTTTAATAATGAAATAATTCGGATGATTTGCGCAGCATTACAAATTGAGCAAAAGCTGCATTGTGCCTATTGATCAGAAGCTTCAGGTGCGGTCGAGCAAATTGATGGCACTATTAAATCGAGATTATCAAAGGTGTGTGCATCCACAGCACTGAAATGGCAAGACATTTTACCATTGGTATTAATGAGTCTGAGAAGCATTCCTGATAAAAAGACTGGATTATCCCCTCATGAAGTTATAATGGGGAGAGCAATGAGACAGCCGATTGTACCAGCGAATCAACTGATGAATATAACTGATGATTTGGTGCTTGATTATTGCAAAGGATTGGCTGATGTGGTGCGTTCTGTATCTCATCAGGTTAGAGAAAGTGCAACCACAACACAGCAAAAGCAAGCACATGATTTAAGTCCAGGGGAGTGGATCCTGGTGAAGAAACATGTGAGAAAGTCGTGTCTGGAGCCTAGGTGGCATGGCCCATACCAGATAATACTGGTGACAACGACAGCAGTGAAGTGTGGAGGTTTGCCGAATTGGATACATGCAAGTCACACAAGAAGAGTCCCAAGTCCACTTGAATGACAAGAAGAAGAGCAGAGACTGGCAGAGAGCCAAGAAGAGCCAGAAGCTGTAGAATGTGAAACCATAGAGTCTGAGGCTACAGATTCTGAGAGTGTTGAACACGTGGATGATCGAGAACAAAGTCGAATAAAATGGGCACCAGCTACTGGGTCTCGTGAAACTGCTGTTGAAAGTGATGATGGAGGAGTGTTAAATGAGAATCAAGAGCAAGTGCAACAGATAAAAGAACTGAATACAAGAACTTGCGAACTTGACACTGAAGAAGAGGGAACTGTGAAAGTTAAGAGAGCAAGAAAAGGTGATGTGTGGCCAAAAGAAGTGAAAAGACTGAAATACACTCTGAAAAAGAAAATACCAGACACTATAGTTGAAGTACCAAACAAAACAGAACAAAGTGAGTCAGAAGAAGAACTAGTTTGGAAAACTAAGAGAGTAAGAGTTCCAAACAGGAAGTACACAGCTCCAGAATCGACATATGTGGTACTGGAAGAATTTGAGCATACAGATCAAAGCAAAGAAGACACTGGTACAAAACAGAGTGAAGCAAATGGTTTTGAGCCATCCTAAGAGAACTGTGTAAACTAAAGGGTGCAGAAAACAAAAGAGTTCATTCAAAGAAAAGAGAACTGAAAGAAGATATTGAATTAAAGGCTGTGAAGAAGATATACAAAAAATAAAATATAAAAAGAGGGTGTGAAGAAAGAAGAAGGCTTGAAGTGTTTGGATACACTACTTAGATTGTTTTTATAGTTTTTTATAGTTTTTCTAGTTTTTCTTTTTTTTTCTTTTTGAATTGATACACATTTTTTCCTTAAAATGGCAAAAATAACAGAGACTGGATATCAAAATCGTAGGTTCAAACGTAGATGTATTAATGCTTGCTTATTTAGTATTTTGTTACTAATGTTGGTGTGATTAACACTAATTGTTATTGTGCCTGTCTTAATGGTAACTAACCATAAAAATAATACTAATGGTGTGTCGAGTGAAAAAGTAGATTTAAAAAGTCTCAAAGAAATCTCACATACGAATATAGAAAAGATGGAAGGTGATAGCATTTACCATCAAGATAAATCAATTAATGACTTTTCGTTAAATGTATTTACTAAGTTGTTGTATGAGTACGTTGACACAGTGGATGTGAGAGATTGTTATGTGTGCATGCAATTACCATCATCTGTCTCAGAGGGGGTGACATACCATCACCTACCTTTAACATATGGTGTGTCTTGTAGTGTAATAACAAGTCTATTTTATGAGAGAGGTAGTTTACAATACTATTACTCCAACATGGATTTAGTGTTCACAGAAATTCCTATTAGATAGAATATGAATAGAGTAAGTAGTGCTGAAAATGCAGAATATAAGGGGGGATTTTTCCATCCAACAAAAACAATTGATATAGTATATGCTCATAGACACAATTTAACCTGTAGACTGCGGTTTGAAGAAATAGAATTCATTAACATGGTAGAAGATAGAAGGCCGGATTTTAGGAGAAAAGCTGCTGAGCAAAAGTCTCATGTACCTCCATGGGCTTTCAGAGAAGGAGATTACAAAAAGGGTGAGACATACACTGCCATGACCCTGGACTGGCATCATAGAGGGAAGCTTTGCTTGCTTAGACTAAAAACTGATTATAACAATTATTTCATTGGTTCTAGTGAATGTGATCATACTTTCCTACTTACGCGAGGATGGGGAATAAAAGGAGGAACTGATCCTGTCTTTCCAGGAATCTATTATGTGTGTGGTAAGAATGCCTACTATAGGTAGCCTGCACATTGGTATGGATGTTGCTATGTTGGCATTGTATTTTCAAAGGTGTACCATTTGGATAAAAATGACAGAATCAATGAAGTAAAGAATGGACTAACACGTAATAAGAGAGGACCGAGTTTTTCAGAAATAGTGGGAGATATATTTGGAGCATTGATACCTTCAGTTGGAGTCATATTAAACTCGCACAAAATTAGAAAATTGTCCTCAGTAGTTTATCATTTATCAACGGATACTGCTGGTGGTTTCTTGATGATTGATACTGAAATGGTTGCGATTAGATCCATGGTTTTACAAAATCGACTTGCCCTTGATGTATTATTGGCCAAAGAGGGTGGAGTCTGTAATATGTTAAAGATTCAACAATGTTGCACTTATATACCTGACAAGAGTAAGAGTTTAGAGGGGTATATAAAGAACATTACGAATCTTCGAGAAGATTTGGCTGAACTGAAGGGTGACGGTGCTTGGGAGAAACTTAGCAAGAGTTTTTCCACCATGGGCAATTGGTTTGCTGCTTTTGGGAATAGTGTATTTGGAAGAATACTAACACCTATCATTGCAGTGGCTACAGCAGTACTAATGATTTTTCTGATCTATAAATGCTGTAAATGCAGGAAGGAGTCATCTGATGTGAAGCGAAGAGCAGGATAGAGAAAGAGAGAAGAGATAGAATTAGAGGACAAGAAAGGGAATTATTATGAAATAATGAAGGATTTAGATGGGATAATGATAAAGCGAGAGAGAACAACTGCTTTCTAAGTGATAATCTGTATTGGTGGGTATTTTGGTGATTGCTCAAAACGGCATCAAAGGGGGGATTGATGGAGCAGGGTTTTCGCGAAATAAAACCTGCTCGAATTGAACCCTCATTAACGTTTACTAACTGTGTGCGGTGAAAAACTAATGTGGAAAAGAGCCTAACATGAGGGAAAATGCTACTGCGCAAGCGCGTACTAAAGTACTGAAGTAGGCTGCAAATGCTTCTTGACATGACAAAAATAAAAGACTAATGCAGCTTTTGTGCACATTATTAATGTTTGCTAGAAAAATAATATTAATGTGGGTTGCACATGGATAGATGCAACATGGGGTGGATGCGTAAAGAAAAGCATTATAAGTGATTAATAATGCCTGTGTTTGTTTTTCATAGAAGCATGGTTTTCTGTTCTGCGGGAAAACACGGGGTTAAATGAAAATTAATGAACTCTGCGAAATAATAATGAGAAAAACGATGGCAGTGGAAGACAAGTGTCCTTTGCCAGTCCTGTGTGCCGGCCAAGAGACACCGATAGAAACACAATTATCCTTGAGTGAAAGAACATTTCCTCTTCGAGCGGCACGAACGGATAAATGAGACACATAATGTGCTACATGACTAGGATGGAGGAAACAAATATTATAACAGAGGCTCTAATTTGCAGTTCCTGGGGTGGAAGTAGATATGCTGAATAAATGAACAATAAAGAAGATGAGCTAAGGGACATGACGAGAGTGGTGTGACAGTACACTCCTTCCTTAACCAATCATGTGTAGAGAAATTCTATGTTCTGACACAAGTGTGGGTTGGACATTTGGGTTTTAGGGTATAATTAAGGTTCCTGGTGGGAGGGGTTATGGCTTTTGTTGGAGAGTATGTTGGTGTTAGTGCCTGCATGAGGAGAGGCTTTCTTTGCTGTCTCTTGATCTTGAGCTGGCTGTTACTGTCTGCTGATTCCTGACTTAGTCTTTGCCTCTTCAACTCTTCTTGAGGGGCCTTACTGCTCTCATGGCCAGAGAGTAGATTTCCTATTCAATTGGGTTAGTATAGACAGAAAACTGAATTTGCATAATCATTTGCAAATGTATTTTGTCTCTGAACCTTTTTGTCTCTTCGCCTTTCCACTCCTTTATGCATTGACATTTTGAGATGTTTGCTTATCATAATTTCTCTGATGTTTTTGCTCTGTGATGATCTGTGATTTGAACTGTATTTTGGTATTGATGAGCATTTATTTCACATTATTTTAGATAAACATTATAAATATACAAATGTGTCTGTCTTTATTAGAGGTGTTTTTCTAGTTTATGATTATTCTAGAAACAAGTATTGGTTTGCCAAACCCTGTCAACTATATAAAGATCGCATCGCCACAATTGATA
Organism: Calotriton arnoldi; assembly: GCA_963921515.1. Lineage (NCBI taxonomy): Eukaryota > Metazoa > Chordata > Amphibia > Caudata > Salamandridae > Calotriton > Calotriton arnoldi. The sequence goes on from CAWUFW010019877.1 coordinate 169,851, forward strand.
TAATAGAAATGAAGACACAAATTGGATTTTGGTAATTTTTGTAATTTGTTTGGAAATTCACTAATCTCAGCGTGAAGGGGCTTGTGAGTAATGAAATTGGGCCTAGTTTGTGGAAAATTATTAGTCCCGGATCGATGGATCACCGGCGAGACAGATCACACCGAAGAGAAGAAAAGAAAAAAGGAGTGGTCAGCATTAGACAAATGGACATTGGGGCCGGGAAGGCTCTCCCTGTCCCCCAAGTCACCTGAATAAGAACTGCTGTCTCTGAAAGTGTAAGACCCTGTAGAGTGCTGGAAACAAATTTATGCAATTGGGTTGGCTGGACGGGGGAGAGGCTACGGCTGTTTCCCCTCAGCAAAGCTAGTTGTATCGTTATTAAGGGATGAAAGGCACTCTCCATAGTGGGGTAGTGGGCAGTTTTGGCCCTGCGTTGCAGGGAGGCAGGGAGGGGGGATAATGTTGGGAACTTGTTAGTGGTTCTGTTTTTCTTACACCGAGCAGCGAACACTGAGGGGCATATTCTCAAGAACGTGTGATAACCATCGCAAAAGTGACTTAACGCAACCCTCAACATCGCAGTCCATCGCGGGACATTTACGCTGTGTTAACCAAGTATTCACAACACGCCGGTATCATGCGATAGTCTCCAGATAACGCGTCAACTGACCGCGTTAAAATAAACGCCACGCCGCAAAAATGCAAAACACGAACGCCAAA